>JAJEJO010001676.1:144137-155234 GCA_020662805.1 Glaucomys volans
GAAAAGAAGGGAGGAAGGGGGAAAGAAGGAAGAAAGAAAGAAAAAAGAAAGAAGAAAGAAAGAAAAGAAGGGAGGAAGGGGGAAAGAAGAAAGGAAGAAAAAAGGAAAGAAGAAAGAAAGAAAAGAAGAGAGGAAGGGCGAAAGAAGGAAGAAAGAGAAAAAAGGAAAGAAGAAAGAAAAGAAAGGAGGAAGGGGAAAGAAGGAATAAAGAAAGAAAAAAGGAAAGAAGAAAGAAAGAAAGAGGAAATAAAGAAACAAAGAAAAGAGAGAGAGAAAGGAAGGAAGGAAGAGAGAGAAAGACAGGCTTCATGACGACTTATATTTTCTACTTATTTAAATAATTCTTTTCATCACTCAAAGATAGACCCTTGATTCATGAACTTCCATATAGCTATAATGTTACCAGTTCTGTTCATTTTGAAATATATTCATAGATAAGAAAGTATATTCTGAAAGTTATATGACTATATGAAAATAAATAAAAACACCTTTAATGTTTAAGAATTAAATTTTAATTGCATTGATTATTACATAAGGAAGTTTTTAATGCAAAAGCTTAATTGTGTAATTTTTTATTTCCTGAAATAATAGCTAATAAGAGCACATTTACTTACTGTGGTCTCCCTTTTGATTTCTTCTAGATTATTTCTTCCACTGCTGCTAATGCTAATGTCATTCTGCAGATTGATAATGCCAGACTGGCTGCTGATGATTTCCGGCTAAAGTAAGTGATAGAAAATAATCATGCTCTACAAAAAGTTTCTTATCTGTTTCATTTGTCAAATAGAATCTTGATTTCACCCCAAGTAGAATAAACTATAACCTAAAAGATTAAAGGAAGCAATTTACATTATATTACAATCAACTATACTCACAATTCATGTGTATTTATTACATTCTTCAAACAAAATATCCAGGCGTCTCTTCGCCTGCCTAATGCCAAGCACAAAGTAGATATCCAGTAAGCAAAAAATAAACTAAAATAAAATTTCAAAATGACATACTTTTATTTAATTGGAAAATGTTATTGGAATTTGTACAGAATTGGAGGGTGAGATAGGACACTTCTTTCTCTGTATATTTTCTATAATAGAGTCCTAATTCAGCTTCTAATTTTCAGTTTAAATCAGTTAAGATTTTCTTCTCCCATTTCTTGAAGTAGTCTAACTTACGCTGAAATAAATACCCCTCAAGGTATGAAAATGAGCTCACCCTTCACCAAAACGTAGAAGCAGACATCAACGGGTTAAGGCGTGTCCTGGATGAGCTGACCCTTTGCAGGACCGACCAGGAGCTGCAGTATGAATCCCTGAGTGAAGAGATGACCTACCTCAAGAAGAACCACGAGGAGGTAGGAGAAGCTTTGCTTCTGGTCAAATCAGAATTCGGTACACTTAAAATGCTTGGTGGGAGGGCTGTTAAAATTACTATAGTGATTCATGCTCATTGTAATCATTCATTCACGACAAGGCATATAAAGGAAGATTTCACTTCTCTTAATCTGCTGTTCTAATCCCATCCCTGAAGGTTATAAACATTAATAATTATTCTGTACCCTTCCACTTTTCAGACTAATAAATCCTATCCATTTGAAAATAACACATTACTTTTGCATGAATACAACTACCTTTTTTATACCAGATTATTTATTTCATCTACATAAACCTATCTTGCAGTCAGTTTTCTAATAAACGACCTCTCTGATTAGGAAAAGATTTCTTTCCTTCCTTCCTTCTTTCTTTCTTGTTACCAGGGATTGAACCCTGAGGCACTTAACCACTGAGTCACATTCCCAGACCTTTTTTTTTTTTTTTTTTTTTTTTAGACAGGGTCTTGCTGAGTTGCTTAGGGCCTTGCTAAGCTGTTATGGTTGGCTTTGAACTTGTGATCTTCCTGCCTTAGCCTCCTGAGCTTCTGGGATTACAAGCATATGCCACTGCACCCAGCCATTTTTTCTTGCTGCACTCAGTGAACCTGGATTTACTTTAATGTTGAATACTGCACAATAATAACCCCTCATTTGGCATGTTGTACCATGCAGCTTCAATACCCTGAAAAAGAAAAAAGAGAAAAAAGATTGTTCTAGAAGTAATTGCAAAAGTCTCCAAAACAATAGGTGACAGATTTTCAGAACCCCGCCCCATGACAGGAGGTTTAAAATGGAGGTTCCATTAATGGTTTAAAAGGGCCAAAACACCAAATCTACCTGTCCCAAATGGGAACATTATGGAAAAGAGAAAAGAAGAGGAAAAATTGAAAAGAAAACCTTAAAAAAGAAACAAGGAAAGGGAAGGGTCACTAAAAGAGCTCAGGGAGAAATGGACCACCAGAGAGCATTGGCAGAAGAATGAAAAGAGGCCATGCACTGCAGAGAGTGACCTCAAAAAACAAATCTGAGGAAGAAAGGGGAGAAATGACAACCACAGCAAACCAGCCAGCAGGGGGCATTCCGGAAGGGAAAGGTTCACAGCAGGATTCATTGTACCCCTTAAAGACAAGATACTCCCACTGAAAAGGGGTACCTCTGAATGCACTGAGTGTAGAACTTCAAGCAACTCAATTTTCAAGTTTTTATAGCAACAAGAATTTTTTCTCTTCACCACAGAATCTTACCAAAACCTCAAAATATGAAAATATATTAACAGTGGTTTCCATGGGCGATGCACATCCTTTGCTCTTGACAAGACACAGAAGGTCATAAGGATTTAGGGTCATCAAAAGATGGTTTAAGAAAGCAAAGATATCAGTCCCTGGCTAACAGTTAAAATGAAAAGGTCTGCCATCCAAAGAACTAAGGTCAGGCCATTGGTTGGTTTTTCTGTTCAGAAATCCATTCTTTGACTTGGTCAGGCAGATGAAGGATTTTGCCCCGTGACCTACCCTAGAACAGAGAGGTTGTCCAGTAGAGTTGCTAAGAACAGACACTCAGGAGCCAGAGCGCCATCTTCACACTGCCCTCTTTCAAATCCTAGTAACTCAGGTGTGTTATTTCACCTCTTTGTGTCTCAGTTTCCTAATCTGTAAAATAAGTCTAATAATAGTACCAACCTCAGAGGGATGTTGAAAAGCTTGAATTAGTACACGTAAAGAAAGTGCTTAAAAAACAGTGCCTGGCATGTAATAATCATTCAATAAATACTTGCTGCTGTCCCTAAGATGAAAGTTCAAGGGCTCGGATTTTTATTTGGTTTTTCCATTTTTTTTCCCACCAACCATTGAGTCAAGAATCATGTGGTGACTCACTCTCTGATCTTTGTAGTTTCTTGTCATGGAAAAGAATAAAAACCTCTTGGGATGCTGTCTGATTTGGGGGGAGGTGGTGGTTGTGGTTGTTTTAATGAACAAATAACTAATTAAATAGATGATTGGCATGAACATGGGTGGAAGAAGCCGATTGCTATTTGGGGGGGACCTAACGTAACACCTTTGAGAACTCTTGTCAGACTGCATGTGAGCAATGGTCCTAAAGTCCCTCTCGTGTTCGGCTCCAGGAAATGAAGGCTCTGCAGTGCGCGGCGGGGGGCAACGTGAACGTGGAGATGAACGCCGCCCCCGGGGTGGACCTCACCGTGCTGCTGAACAACATGCGCGCGGAGTACGAGGCCCTGGCCGAGCAGAACCGCCGCGACGCCGAGGCCTGGTTCCAGGAGAAGGTGAGGTCAGCGCCCGCGTCCCACCCGCGCCACCCTGGCGAGTTGGAACCCCGTGTGACCCTCTGCACCCTGCCTTCCAGAGCGCCACGCTGCAGCAGCAGATCTCCGATGACGCCGGCGCAGCCACCTCCGCCAGGACGGAGCTGACGGAGATGAAGCGCACCCTGCAGACGCTGGAGATCGAGCTGCAGTCCCTCCTGGCAACGGTAGGTGCGAGCGCAGGTCAGCCTGACTCCAAAAAGCCCCAAAAGTGGCCCTTCCCTTCTTCCCCGCAACAGCTTCACCCGCAAATAGAGTGGAAGAGAACTGAAAAAAGTGTCCCCGAGCAGAGCGCGTTGTCTTCCTCTCTGACTTCGTTGAGGTTGCCCCTCCGGGACCGTGCTCAGAGCTCCTATCATGGAAAACCAACTTGTGATGTAGCTCCCACCTTAGCAGAGCTCATCTCAGCCCCGCGGAGCAAGTAGCAGCAGGGCACTCCACCTGAAAATTAAGTGACAGGTCTACGGTCGTTCATCTCCTAATATCGATGATGACATATTAAAAGACACGCTGTGCTTTGCACCAGGCAAAGGAAAAGAGAGTTACATATCCAAACTCGGCACCTTCCTTCCCACAGTTCCTGGGCAGAGGTCCCACTCCAGAGCACACACCTTGGAGAACTGGGCAGTCGGCCACTTGGGCACATACTGGGGCACCTGGATTGCTTCAGAGATAATTTTAGGACTAAAGCTCACTTCACTCCTGGGCTGTGAGTTAACAGAGCCCCAAAACCTTGATTTTTGACAATTATGGCACACCAGTGGTCTATGAACTCCCTGTCTTCACAAGGGGGGTTTCTGCTCCCTGAGGACACCAGGTTGTAAAACAAAGACAAGAACAGTTATGTTAGAGGTGAGAGCAGTGAGACAGAAGGAAAAGATGATCAAAGCAATAGGAAGGGTCTTGCTTGAGCTGGGCGCGTAGCTCAGTGGCAGAGCCCTTGCCTAGCATGCACATGACCCTGAGTTCCATCCCCAGCACCTAAATAAATAAGTAAATATTAAAATGAGAAGTTTTTATTTAGCCATTCTAAAAAAAAATGCAGTACTCTGTTACTTTATAATATTTAGGAGGAACTTGTTTTTACCACTGCCAGACCGCAAGTTTAACCAGCATGTCCTTCTTCTTGCCCTCACTACTGCTGCTAGCTCATTCCTGAGCGGGTCCCTGTCACTCTGGGTTCCCAGAACCCTCCTCTCCACGTTCCTCTTTCCCTAAAACTAGATCCCTGGAAATTAAGTGAGGCTGCAGTAGCCTCACGAGTTTCTGTTTCTGAGGAATATTGAGAGAAATAAATTCCTGGGTTCCCAGATCAGAATTTTTAAGCATCTGCACACAAGAAGCTATGATTACAAAGCAGTTAGATTCTGTGGTACTGTAGCTTGGGGTCATGAGATAATCCACCCTAGAAAGCCTATTTAACATCCAACACCACTGAATTATAGAATAGTGGTGGTATAGAACCTAACTTCCCTGCCTTCTGATCTAAGATAAAGTCTAAGTTCAATTTTCTGTAGACAACATAAATCAATTTTGAGGTGGGAGCTATCTTAATCTGTTAACATTCACGATTGCTTCCTGTAGAATGCTGACTTCCAAGTTCATCCTGCCCACCTTCCCCATCCACAGGCCAGCCTGTGATGAGCCTATGATATAGAGATGCTGTTCCCTCTGACTTCTGAGAGCATTAGCAAACTTACAAGGAGTGCCCTATGAGAACACATCTTTGGGGAACTTAAGGTTTTGAACTACTGAGTTTTGAAATTACCTTACTTCACCAGAATCTTACTACTTTTTGACTCACCATCCCTTTTCCCATCCTGATCATCTTCCACCCAAATGCTCCTGGAGATCTCAGCACACTCCACGTAACCAGCTGGTCAGCCTAACTTGGCATCGTAAATCAGCCTTCTTAGATCCTCAGCACCACTGAACCTGTGTCTGCCTGTTACAGTGAATATTTTATATCTGCCTCTTTGCAATCCTAGAACAAAATCAATACATAATATATTTAGCAATGTACAAAATTATTTTTAAGAAGAGTGTCCAGCCACAATAAAAAGGAAAAAAGAAAAGTGTTTTTAAACTTGGACCCAACCCTCCAGAAAATGTCAGACAGAGCCTTGCATCTTCTTTTAATAAATGTTTCATTTCTAGCACAGGAGTCACTCCACAGAAAAAAAAAGAAAGAAAGAAGATGAAAGAGTAGAAGAAGGGTGGTGGACATTCTGATAATAACAAATATCAGGACAAGTAATAACTGCCCAGACGTATTTCTACCTGATAAGGGAAAAAGGGAAATTACCTTAACTGAAGTAAAGATCACATGCCAAGACAAATTACAGACCATGGAAGTAGAAGAGAGGAAGTATACTATTCAGAAGAGCAGTGTTGAGATAATGACCTGTACTGTGTTGTGAGATGCACCCCTGGTCTTGAAAACCCACCCATTAAGGTGTTTGTTCCGTCTCAAGTGTCCATTCTTCAATGGATGACGGAAAATCCAGGGTGGATTAGAAAAGGAAACAATAGCAAGACGGGCCTTGGAATAGGATAGGGACAGTAGCAGAGTGAAATTGAAATACAACCAGCCACCCCAAAGTAAATATGTAACTTAAAAATACAAATTTTCCCATATTGATTTCTTACTATGCTACCTCCAAAAGTACTTTCATAGGTAGATCTGTCCTCATAGGAAATATCACCTAAATATCATGCATATCTAGTGGGAAGTCTACTAGGAAAGTGTTGCTCATTCCCTTTCAGGTCATTTAGCATGCCTGACCCCACCCCAGCCTCCAACCTCACCCCAGCCTCCAACTCCCATTTTATTGTGACAAGCCCCATACATTTCCAAAACTTGCCCAGGGAGCAGTCCTGCTGTTAGCTGAGAAACGCGGTATTACCATCCTTTGCTCTGTTTTTTGTTGTTGTTGCCGTGCTGGGGATTGAACCCAGGGCCTTGTGCTTGCAAGGCAAGCACTCTACCAACTGAGCTATATCCCCAGCCCCTGCTCTGTATCTTTGATGTCCTCAGAAACGCTCCCTAGAGTGCTCCTTGACAGAGACCGAAGGCAACTACTGCACGCAGCTGGCGCAGATCCAGGCTCAGATCGGGGCCCTGGAGGAGCAGCTGCACCAGGTCAGGACAGAGACTGAGGGCCAGAAGCTGGAGTATGAGCAGCTCCTGGACGTTAAGGCCCACCTGGAGAAGGAAATTGAGACCTACTGCTACCTGATAGATGGAGACGGGAAGTAAGTAAAACCATGAGAAAGTTCTACACTGTAACCACCCCCTGCCCCTTAGCCTTCCACACATCCAAGCTTTTTTTATTCCCACTGCAGAAAAGCATGTCCATTTCTTGACTCAGGAGTCCTCTCCTCCATACCGTGTACATCACAGCAATCTCCTCATCTGCCTTGGATGACTCCACTTGTCCCACACAAGCTCCCATTCCTGGTACTTGTTAATCATTTCAGGTCTCAAGACTCTCCCTGCCCGCCCCCCCATTCCAGACTTTATCCTTCTTTCAGTTCATTCCTAATATTCCTGCTGCCCTGAAATAAATGCACTCTCAGGATCCATAAATATGCAAATGTATGTATCCTAGGCAAATATACATTTGTCTTAAACTCTTGGATTTAAAAAAAAATGGAAACGTGATTTTTAAAATTGGCCTCTCTTTAGATAACATTTCATTACTTTCAACTCGTGCTCACAAAAAATCTTAACATTTTCTCCAGAGTAAACTAAGATCTGTTTTTGTCATATAAAGTTCACTTGAGCTCACTGACTCAACGAATATGTCTTAAGTGATGGTAAACAGAAATATAAAAGAATGAACTAAATTTTTTTTGCAGTTCATGCTCCAAATCAAAAGGCTTTGGATCAGAAAGTTCAGGAAATTCATCTAAAGGTAATAAAATCTAGTTCTGTTTCTGTTGAAGTCAATTTCTTTTACATTAAAGATAGTCGCACACTATGGCAACAGCCTGCAGTTAAATGATTTTTTTAAAAACTGCTTTGAACTGAAAGTATTATTTTTAGTTTTATCTAACTATCCCAAATTATTATCATAAATCTATACTTATTCCCTCACTTAAAAATGTATTATATTACAATCAACAATGGAATTCTTTGTCATATAATCTTTTAAGCTAAATATATGAATTCACATATGTTTTACTTCTAGATTTATCCAAAACCACGCTGGTAAAGACGGTGGTCGAAGAGATAGATCAACGTGGTAAAGTTCTTTCATCCAGAATTCAGTCCATTGAGGAAAAGACATCTAAAATAGCCAATGGCAAGACAGAACAAAGGGTTCCCTTCTAGCTCCCATTTTAGAGAAAAGAATAATTTGAGAAAGGATCTGACACCACTGCATTATTCTAAATATGAGGGAGAAATAGTAAACACTTTCTACTCTTAGAGTGCCTTAGCAAAAATACCTGTTTTCTTAATAACTTTTACAGGATGTTGGGTGTTTGGTTTCAAATAAGTAAAAAAATTGATGTGCACACATTTCTGTTTTTTGAAGACTAATAAATAATTAGTTGTGATTTTTTTTTTCTTAGGGAGATACCTATGGAATACATGTTAACTCAGTTTCACTCCAGTTTTAATAACAGTCAAAGCAGCTCTTGACATTTAAATATTAAACATTCACTAGGCATAATCTTGAAAGCCCAAGTGTCTGCACAGTAGGTCTGGAAAACCTCAGAAATTCTGCAACTGAAAAGTCCACCTCTAGATGGCACATGTATGGCATTTTACCAAGATCCTATCTCCAGCTCTTCTAGGACTACTGGATGCTTCCCAGGACAGGTTCCTCATCTAAACAGGAAAATCTCAAAAAGATCCAATCATTAGCCTCATGTTAATCACTTTTTTCCTGAAGCACTTTGGAAGCTCTTTCTGTGAAGGCCCAGATAGTAGATGTTTTAGGTTTTGCAATCATTAAATTTCTCTGTTCAATACTCAACTTGGTCATTGTAACAGAAAGCAGCTCTAGACAAGACAAAGGAATATGACTGCATTTCAATAAGACTTTATTTCAGGACTCTGAAATTTGAATTGCAAATAACTATATGTGTCATGAAATATTATTAATTTTGATTTTTTTCAAACATTTAAGAATGTAAAAACTCAACTCAAGGGCTGTACAAAATCACAAGGCAGTCCAGATTTAACCCAGCGATACCTGTTCTAGAATTGCAAATCTCAAGAGGTTGATGAACATTATGGTTATTGTTGTCTTTCTACCTTAGGAAAGCAACTTTTTTATTCCTCTACTATATGGTCTGATTCCAATGCAAAGCTCCACTGAGAGCAGGAACTCTACCTAACAATCCAACAGTCCCATGGAAGTTCCAAGAAGTGGTGAAAAGCATGGAATATTTACAATTTCTTCAAAGTCATCAAGTGGAGCAAAGACTAGAAATTCGTGAGGAAATGACCTTCCAAATGTACTATGCATAGGACTGGCTACTTATTTACAGGCCTCAGTGTTAAGTGAAAATGTGAGGTCTCTTGTTCAAAAATCAGAAAAAAAATGTCATTAAAGGTACTAAAATATGATGCTTTTTTCTTTCTTCTGAAGCTGCACTCTCAATTTGTCCTGGGTTTTTGTTGTTTGGGTTTTGGAGGTTTTTTTGTTTGTTTGTTTTGTTTTTAACTATTTAATGTCATCCTAAGTAAAAATAGAATAAAATTTAAAGTTGTTGCATACATTTTACCATTCATTTTTATATTATGAAATGCCAATTTTAAATCTAAGCATAAGAACATTTAACTTGTACACAGAACACTGAAATTACACAATTCCTATTTTGCTGCTCACACATGCAAGTCTATTTTGTTTTTCCCAAAACAGTGAAAACACTGTTTAAAACAAATTCGACTATTTTTTTGTTTTGCCATACTGGGAATTGAACCCAGGACCTTGCACATGCTAGGCAAGCATTCTACCACTGAGCTACATCTACAGCCACATTCTACTTTTTTATATATGCACATTCTACCAACATTCTCTACCTTTGATTTACCCATGAGGAAGAAAAGACTGAAAGCAAAAGGAACTCTGAGTTGCCATATTATTATGGTTGGCCATATACAGCAAAGTACATATACTATGGTAGAGTTCCTTGGTCATTCATGTTTTTTGGGAACGTCAACTCCTTCTGCACTTGAAGCAAGGGCTGGTTTGCATGAAAAGCCTGGCTCTCTTGGGTTTGTCAGAGACCAGGCTCCGTTCGCCATGGATACAACATACTGATTTTGTACTCACTTTGAGTATCACTGGACCCCTGGGCATCACGGGTCCACCAGAATGCAATGCATGTGGGCATTGCACGTACTGCACACCATGGAAGCAGCAAGGATCAACTGCTTACAAACGTATCTCACATATTTCTCTGCTCATTCACATGCTCCATGGTCCCATCAGAATTCACTTACAAGACCCAAGTGCAAAGACAGAATTATTAAGAATTTCAAGATGGCCACAAACAGCATTAACCCTAGAGTGGGGCTCTTCTGAACATAAGATCCTGTACAACTGCACAGGCTTCAGACCCACAAAGCCACCCCTGCTCAACGCATATGCTCATAACTCATTGATCATTTTAAATATTTTTTTAGCTGTAGATGGACACAACACCTTTATTTAATTTATTTATTTTTATGTGGTGCTGAGGATGCAACCCAGTGCCTCACATGTGCCAGGCATGCACTCTACCACTGAGCCACAACCCCAACCCTTCAATGATTTTTTTAAGACGCTGTCTTCATGGTGATCTGCTTTCCACAGCAAGGCTCCTTAGAGCACAAGAAGTACAGGCTGCACTTTGCAGTCAGGTTGCTGTTGATGTGAAAAGACTTAAAAAGAGAACAACTCCAGTGCAATACTTCTTGCCAAAGAAATAAACCAGAAATCCCAGTATATCGATTCAGCAAAGGAATGAATGTAGAATTAAATTCGGGTAAATTGCCTTAAAGTCCTATTGGGTTCACAGGATGAAAGGAAACATCCCATCCTCAAGATATAGTCTTAAATCTGTCCTTCCTCCCTGGGAGTGTGAGAATTGACTATGGCCTTCAGTTGTATGATTGTGCTTTGCTCAGCCGAATTCTAGGGCTCCCAAGTTCCCTAGGTGTTCCCTAATAAATACATATTTTTCCCTTGTCCTTGAAGGTTCATGCTGCTTTTTGCTGTCATGAATTTCTGAACTGGTAGTACTTTCAAGGAATTGGTCTCCATGTGAAAGACAGGCAATTCAAACTGTGCTAGGGTAGTTAGTAGTTCAAGTGGCAATCACAAACTGCTATTCCAACACCCCAAAATTTGTGGGAGCTCTTTACAAGGAAGTAAATCACCACTTACTTCCTGTAAATAACTCCCTT
>JAJEJO010001676.1:155334-233376 GCA_020662805.1 Glaucomys volans
TCCTCTGATTATATCTTACTCAGTTCAATGAACTTTTTTTTCTTTTATTTCTAATGCTTTTCTAAATTCTGTCACCTCATCTCTAAGTTCTTCTAATTCTAATTTACATTGCTGCTGTTGGCTCTTTTTCCCCCTCTCTGTCCCCCCCCTCTCCTCCCCCCCCCTCCTCCTCCCTCTTCTGTCATTTTTAATGAGTGTTAGGTCATTTTGAAATGGCAGATTACATCCACATCTGTTTCATGGTCATGTTTTCCTGGCCCGCTTTCATTTTCTACAGGAATATTATTCAGCTCCTCATTTCCTTATTTGTGGTATTGTATCTCAATTCTTTTCTTTGGTTCATTTTTATAGGCAATTCATGTTCCTTAACTTCCAAAGCGGGTCACGATTCCAAATAGCCCTTCTAACTCCCAAAGTTGCCTTTTCTTATTTAACTCTAGAATTTAAAACCACAGTGGCTTGATTTCTGAAACTTCCTGTCTCTTCCCCCACCCCCACCACCACTTGTACCTGGTCCTCTGTCTCCTTCCTCTCCACGAAACTATCTTGATCAGTGGGATCCTTCTCCCAGCATTTTCTCCTTCTCACAGACTATTCCTCTGGAGAGGAGCCCTGACTGATCACTTTTGAGAACTCACAGGGCCTAGATCGCTCCATTCTCTTCTGACCTTCTAGAAGAATCTTTTTACTCAGCAGGGGTGAGCAGAACTCTCCCAGCTCCACCTACTCTTCTCAAATTCACCTGCTGTAATTTTCAGTTGGCTCTGCTGGGATTCTCCTTAATCTTCAGATGCCTCTGGATTCCCTCCAGTTCCCACAGAAATGCCTATATTATGCAGACCTTGTGGTTCAAGGCAGTTTGTTCTACCAGTTCACGTGTTGAGGTTCGTGGTAACACATAGTCACCTAGGTTTGTTGTCAATATTGTACCTGATGTTTGGTTTTGGGAGGTGATCATTCTACATGATTTTCATGTGGGGCTTCCAAAACTCTGCCACCATTGCCACCACTTCCTAGAATTCACGAAAGATGGTTTTGGTTGAAATTCAATTTTAATAACTTTATTTTCTCAGTATGTTATAGAGATTGTTCCAGTATCTTCTAATTTCCACTGTTGCTAGTGGGGAGCTGCTGAAATCTAATCACAGTTCTCTGTGTAGATGATTCCTAGTTTCTCTCTGGCAGATTTAAGATTTTCTCCCTAGGGAAGAGGTGTAGCAGGGCACTTGCCCAGCATATGCAAGGTCCTGGGTTCCCTCCCCAGCATGGCAAAAAATAAATAAATAAAATTTTTAAATCTCCCTGTTTGGTCTTCTGCAGCATTACTGTGATATGACTAGAAGCAGATTTTAAAATTCTTCCTGTCTCTTAAATGGGAGGACTGATGTTTTCAACTTCTTCTAGAAAATTCTCACCCTCTGCCCCATTATCTTTATTCTCTCTATGGGAACTCCAACAAAATGTGTTAGAACTTCTTTCATGGTCATCTATTTCTCTTAACTTCTCTTCCACAGTTTCAATCCTTTCCTCCTCTCCCTCATACACACACACATATGCATACTTAAATAATATCCTTCTGTCTCTTCTATTCACTTATTTTTTAATCTATCAGCTAAATTTTCCATTTTAGATATTAAATTTTCATTTTTTAAATATACCTGATCTTCTTTGATAATCACTTGTTAATTGGTAATGTTCTAGTTCTCTCTTTCATTTCATATATATTAGAACCACACTTGTTCGTACATACCGTCTTGTAATTTCATCATTGTTGGTCTTTTGTGCCTTCAGGCTGTAGTGTTGGCTCTTATTAGTTGGATGTGGTTTATTTCTTCATATGTATATTTTATTTGGTTGAAATGTAACTGTGGGAATCCTAAAAATCCAGGACATTTTTCTTTTAAAAATATTCTATTATTTAAAACCTGTGATAAAGATAATAGTGATACATGTATAATAAGATACTTACAAACTGCAAAAAAATAAGACTTTGGTATCACAATTTTAGGTAACAAGGTAAGTTTTCATACTTAATAATGTAATTTCTTTCTGATTATAAAATTTTTCTGACTTTCTTTGCAAGTTCATTTCTTAGGTCTTGAAATTTTGTATTTTTAGCAACTTCATTTTCAGTCTATTTAACTGAAAGTGATATTACTAATTCTTGGTAAAAGCAAGAGCTCAAATAATTTTTAATTTTAGGAAGAAAAAAACAGGTGGAAAGAATAAGATGAAGAGAGGCAAAGAGATGGAGAAGAGGGAACTGGCAAAATACAAGAATAGCCAGTCACCAAGGTAAAAGCTACATCAAGAAGACTCCTGTAGCCAGGCGCGATGGCCCACACCTGTAATCCAAGCGACTTGGGAGGCTGAGTCAGGAGGATCGAGAGTTCAAAGCCAGCCTCAGGAACTTAGCGAGGCCCTAAGCAACTCAGTGAGACCCTATCTCTAAATGAAATACAAAATAGGGCTGGGGATGTGGCTCAGTGGCCGAGTGTCCCTGAGTTCAATCCCTGGTTCCAAAAAAAAAAAAAAAAAGAAGAAGATCCTGCATGCTAACCACAAAACTGGAAGGAATGACAAAATGTAGGACACAGAAGTTATGAATGGAAGCAACCAGAGATGTAGAAGAATCTCAGAAAGCAACTGTCAGAAGCTCAATCAACCAAGAGGGTGCAGGAAAATCACTATAAGAAACAATGATTGGATCAGCTACATGCAGTGATCAGTGGTCTTAATCACCAAATATCTCAAGTAGTGGGACCAAAATTCAGGAAAGAGTAGTAGGTGAAGAGTGGAGAAAGTCAATGAAGAAAAGTATTCTAGAAAGAATGAAAGGTAGAAATGTAGAAATATGAAAAATGTAGAGATAGGAAGGGAGCATAGAGACTATCAAATAGTCCCTTCTTTTACAGCCGGGGAAGCTGAGACCCAGACAGGTAAACCTATCCCCCTTACTTAACCTGATTAGCAACTACCGCAGACAGAAAGCCAGTGGAGACAAAATGGTTAATTCAGGGAGGATAAGGATCAAGGAAAGACTTTCTGTCTCCAAAGATCCCATTTGGTTTCTCAATTTTCACAGAGGACCTGGCCTCCTTCCTCTCAGGGTGCCATGGTCTTGACGTTGTTTTCAACATATCTGATAGAAAACTGTGACTATGATGCTTTGCTTTCTGTAGAAAATGCAATGTTTTTGGTTTGGGAAGGAAAAGAGAAATTGGTCTATCACACTTTTTTATTCTTATAGGAATTTTATATTCCTAAAGCATGGAAGACAGGAAGGGTTACTCACACTAAATTGAAAAAGTATCCCTATAATAACCTTGATAATACTCCACCCAGCCCCATTTCTGAGATAACAAATAACCTCAAGGTACTAACTAGCCACCTACGGAAATGGACACAGGAGGGTAAAGACATTCATTAAAAAACATCACCCAATTATGGATAATTCTCAATGAGCTGGTAAACACCATTTTGCTATGAGTAGCAAAGTTCATCAAGAAACACCCTAATAATGTGTATATAAAGCAAACTGAGCTGAGTAGGATACTCGCCATTAGAGCATCCCTCCAGTCTCATCACCATGTCTGTGCGCTTCTCTTCCTCCTCCAGGCGGCTGGGCTCTTGTGGGGGCGCAGGCTCTGTGAGACTCTCTGGTGGGGAAGCCAGCTTTGGGGCCGGAAATGCATGCGGTGTGCCAGGCATTGGAAGTGGCTTCTCTTGTGCCTTCGGGGGCAGCTCCGCGGCAGGAGGCTACGGTGGAGGGCTGGGCGGGGGAAGCGTTTCTTGTGCTGCCTTCACTAGGAACGAACACGGCCTTCTCTCTGGCAATGAGAAGGTGACCATGCAGAACCTCAATGACCGCTTGGCCTCCTACCTGGAGAATGTTCGAGCACTAGAGGAAGCCAATGCCGACTTGGAGCAGAAGATCAAGGGGTGGTATGAGAAATTCGGACCTGGTTCTTGCCGAGGTCTTGATCATGATTACAGCAGATACTTTCCAATAATCGATGACCTTAGGAATCAGGTAAGAAACATAATTATCATGGGTGTGAAGATTCATGAGAGTAATTAGCCACACATACACACACAAATGTGTAAGCTGTTACGACAGGACTTTGAGCTCAGCTTCTAAATTTTGGTAGTTCCTTATAAAGATTAAAAATAATTTCTATTAAAATTCTGACCTTTGAACGTGGCCCAACCATCATCTGTTTTTAGGTATACATGAATGTTTTTAGTAACATTAAAATATTAAAATCTGGCCAGTGTCTCCAACTTCGTATTTATAAGCTTTCCCATGGAAAGATTTTTTTATGGCTACAGTGAGGAATAAAAGCCATATTTCAATTTCCTATTTGCAAAACAATCCTCTTATAATTAGATACATGTGCCAGCAATGTTACAAATAATATTATCATATTACCATAAATACAACCATAATTTCATAGGGAACTTTATTTCAAGGATATTTGATTTTTTTAAAAAAAAAATTTCCTCAATCTTAACTACCTCTCCATTTATCAGATAATTTCTGCAACTACAAGTAATGCAAATATTGTTCTGCAAAATGATAACGCAAGACTAACAGCTGATGACTTCAGACTGAAGTAAGTAGAGCTAAAGAGAAACACACAAAAAGTTCTCTTTTTTGAGGTTGTTTGAGATCAGCTCTATTTTTTGTTTATTATTTGTTTTGAAGCTAATACATACTGGAATGACTAGCTGGATAACCTACCTTACTTGGGAAATTGGGGCTAATACAAATGAATCTCATAGGGAAGAGGATTTTGAATATTTCCATTCTCTTGCTTCAAAAAAAATGGAATTATTGCATTATCAGTGATCCAAGTGAACTTTTACGTGTTAACAGTTTTATCACAAATCTTAGTTTGAGTTTTATGAAGCTCTAAAAAGTGATGTGACTAATGTCCAATGACTAAGAAAGAACTTTTCAAATATGTCTGTCAGGTTTGAGAACGAGCTGGCCCTTCACCAGAGCGTGGAGGCAGACATCAATGGCTTGCGCAGAGTTCTGGACGAGCTGACCTTGTGCAGAACTGACCTGGAGGTCCAACTGGAAACTCTCAGCGAGGAGCTGGCATACCTCAAGAAGAATCACGAGGAGGTAGGCACTGTACCTCCCCAACTTTCAGTCTGCCTCCCTCCTAAAATTAAAAATTAATTTCAGATGATAAATATCTTAACATCAAGAAGCATGTCAGTTTCTCCCTATGGCTCAGATTATTTGAAATGTTTCTCTTTGTCCCTCTCCAAAGAAAACTCACAAAATGCTTCTAACCATCTAGATCCTGTCTGTCCCGCTCATTAAAAAAGAAAAAAAAATAGGCAAATCCTGATTTGATTAAACAAATCTCTTCCAGGAAATGAATGCTCTGCAATGCGCGGCGGGAGGCAACGTGAACGTGGAGATGAACGCCGCCCCCGGGGTGGACCTCACGGTGCTGCTGAACAACATGCGCGCGGAGTACGAGGCCCTGGCTGAGCAGAACCGCCGCGACGCCGAGGCCTGGTTCAACGAAAAGGTAAAGCCACGCTCCTGCGCGCTTACCTGGCTGGGATGCGGATGCAGACTTCGCCTGACCCCAGCCCCTGACATTGCAGAGCGCTTCGCTGCAGCAGCAGATTTCCGACGACGCTGGGGCTACCACCTCCGCTAGGAATGAACTCACGGAATTGAAACGTACTCTTCAAACCCTGGAGATTGAACTTCAGTCCCTCTTAGCGATGGTGAGTACGAAGTACAAAACGAACCTACTTTAGAAATTGAGGGAAGAATTTAAGGAGAGTGTCCTTCCCATGTTACTTATTTTAGTATTACTTGAATTGGATCCTTAAATGACTATGTAGACATAAGACACGTTTGCATTTTACATGGGATACTTCTCTTTGCCTGGAAATTATACCTAGATGCTAATAATTATGAAGCATTATAAATTAGCAAATGCAGTTATTTAGAGATGCTCAGAAATCTGCTCTCCCAAATCAAAAGATCAAAACCATTGTGTTATAGAGAGCAAAAATATGCTGTAAGCATCTCTCCTGGTTTCTTTATCTAGCATTCCTTTTGGCCACTTAATTAACAACACGTCATCCTTTTTAAGTTTCTTCTTAAGTGGTATAAGCAAGAAACAAAGTAGAGGCAGGAAGATCGACTCTAAAGCTAAACATGCATAATGGTAATAATAACCTTTCTCATTAATGGTTTGCCCAGTAGTTTTGCCCACATGTTAGCCGTGGATCATCCTGAGGCATGGGTGGGGCAGACTTTATAATTCATGTCATTTCCAAAAGAAGAATCTGAGATTCAAAAAAGTGATTCCCAGAGTTCCACAGTCGGATGCAAAGGAATCAGAATTTCTCTTCAAAGTTTACGACACCCAAGTCTATCTTTTTCCCACCATAGCTAGGAAACCTCCAGAGTTTATTCACAAAAGAAACTATGAATGTATACAAAATCAGGGATTTTGCATATACAAGGGATACTTGCATATAAAAGGGTAAAACTTTTCTATCTTCATTCAGTGTAAAACTATAGCAGGTGTTTCTTCTGTGCATCTTTATGAACTCATTTGGATTCATAAGTCTACAATTCAAACTATTTAAAACTTAAAAGGGTAATTCTTTCCTTTGATTCATTCTACTTTTATAAACTTTATGCAATTGGACTATAGGATTGTTTTTTCATAGAACAACTACCATCCACATGAGACAAAGCAGCCACAAAATTAGAAATGAGGTGTCAAAATACACGGGCACTTTAACCTTTGGGGAAAATGGCAAAGTGCCAGACCCCACAAGCACAGACTATATTGGTGTGTGATCAGGGATCTTTAGACTCTGCATTAGGAACAGAAAATTTCATCTTTTCTATTACTCCTGGGCCTGTAACATTCACCACCAATCATGTCATTCACAAATAGAAAAAAAATACTGTGGCATCTAATAAAGGAAACAGTAGTGAATAGGTGGATTTTTTGGATTATTTCTATTATCTAGGGACAGCTGTCTCTATCTCTTAAGTGACATGGCTCATTCTGAAACAGTGTGGTGATATTTTCTACAAAACTATGTCTCACCAAACCACAGAAACACTCCCTAGAGTGCTCCTTGACAGAGACCGAAGGCAACTACTGCACGCAGCTGGCGCAGATCCAGGCTCAGATCGGGGCCCTGGAGGAGCAGCTGCACCAGGTCAGGACAGAGACCGAGGGCCAGAAGCTAGAGTATGAGCAGCTCCTGGACATCAAGGCCCACCTGGAGAAGGAAATTGAGACCTACTGCCGCCTGATAGATGGAGATGATGAGTAAGACAATTCAAGATTATTAAAGAGCATTTAAAATCAAGTATAAAGTATCTATGATCCAGATTAGGTGTAGATAAACACCTTTCTTGTGTTATTTCTGTGCTCTTACCTTCAATCTTTGCCTTTTGGTTTCCTTAGCAAAGCATAGAGTGAAATAATGAATGCAAAATCTATTTTTACAGATCTTGCGTTAAATCCAAAGGCTACGGAGGACCTGGAAATCAGATAAAAGGTAAGCAAAAGTTGTGTGAAGCATTCGAATGTTTTGGATGTTTTAAATGATGAGTGATGTCCCACTTATGAATTTAGTAAATTTGTATATGTCATTTTAGATTCATCTAAAACCGCCATTGTGAAAACAGTCGTTGAAGAACTAGATCCCCGTGGCAAGGTTCTCTCATCCAGAGTTCACACCTTGGAAGAGAAATCCACCAAAGTCAACAAGAGTGAACAGAGGGTACCTTCCTGAACTCCAGCACCCCAAAAAAGAATGGCCCCGAAACTGAAAGATCAAATTTAAATTTGTTTCCTAAACGAGGGCCCTCTTATTTTTCTGCTTTTCCTCCAGTGAATCAAGACAAACTCTTTGTAGAGTAGTAACACTTCTTTGGCTTTTTCTTTGGTGGTGTTTCAATAAAAGTTCTACCTATTGCAAGTCATCCTCCCTGGTTCTGATTAATCTCTGCGTTTTGTTTTTATATATGTATACATATATTTAGTTGTAGATTAATGCAATAACTTTATTTTGTTTATTTGTTTGTTTTACATGGTGCTGAGGATTGAACCCAGTGCCTCACACATGCAAGGCAAGAACTCTACCTCTAAGCCATAACCCCAGCCCAATCTGCATTTTAAATATACCCTCCAATGGGAGCTGAACTTGATCTCTGATTTTTTCTGTTTAATGCACTGGTCTTCATAAGTTAGAAGTCAGTTTAACACATAGACTAGTGGGAATCTCGTTTCCATTTCTGTAACACTTTTTCATCCTTCCATTCTTCAAAAAATATTACTGAGCACCCACTAAGTGTGAGGTAATGAGAATAAAATAGTAACTCTTTTAATAACTCCAGTCCCTGGTTCAACATGCTCATGGAAATGGAAATAAGGAATTAAAGAATCAGAAACATCCTAAACATAAAGGAACAGCTTTCCATGGTTAGTTATGGAGACAGAAGGGGAAAGAGTGAGAGGTGGGGAACAGTGCAAGGAAATTCCAGCAGGTATCTTAAGTTATAATCCTTACCACTCCACCATGCGGACGGGCATTCTCAAGTACTCTATCCAGTTTTTCCCATTCAAGATGCAGAGTCATGTGTCTCTCAAGTTAAATTGAATTTTAAAGAAAATGATATCTAACATTTATCATCAATGCAACTATTCTCTAGCCTATAGTCCAAGGTCTCATGGAGGCAGGAGCAGGTGTAAACTCAACAGAAGACCCTTCATAGGTTTATATGAGTGAGAGGATTTGGGTCCTGCACACTGACCAGCAGCAGAAACAACCAAGCTTCTCGGGTCCTGAGAACCAGAAAATGGATCTTTACAGTAGATTTATTCATTAAGTACCAAAGCTTGGATGCAACCAAGATGTCATTCAGTAGATAAATGGAGAAACTGTGGTAGATTCAGACAATAGAATATTATTCAGTGCTAAAAATAAATGAGCTATCTAGATGACCAGGAAAAGAAAGGAAATTTAAATGTATATTATTAAGTGAAGTCAATTGGAAAAGGTTATGTACTGCATGATTCCGACAATGACGCCCTAGAAAAGGCAAAACTATGGAGACAGTAAAGAGGTCCTTGTTTGCCAGGGATAAGGTGGGGGTGGGGTGGGGCGTAGGGGTCGGGGATAAATAGGTAGAGCGAGGGGAGTTCTAGGGCAGGGAAAATATTCTGTATAATACTATAGGGGAGACATATGTCATTTTGCAGTTTTCCAAGTTCTCAGAATGTGCAACCCCAAGTGTGCACCCTAATGTAAACTATGGGCTCTGGGTGATTATGATGTGTCAATCAATGTAGGTTCATCATTGGAACAAACATACTACCTCCCTGGTATGGAATGTAGACAAGGAGGGAGGCATGAGTGGGCAGGCAGTATATGGGAAATCACTCTACCTGCCTCTCAATTTTGCTGTGAACCTGAAAGTGCTCTAAAAAATTGTCTTCACAATTTTATTTTTAATATGTAAGTACTTAGCTCGGATTTCTTTAGTATTGGAGGTGTTTCACCACCAACTCATCATAATCCAGGGAATAAGTTCTACTAGAATCAAGTTGAGACATTGAGTTGAGAGAATTCTGTGGATAAGGAAACGGAGACAGAGAGTGGTTAAGTGATTTGCCCAGGGTCACAGAGCTAGTAACTGGAGGTATTTCCTTACCTGTAGAATGAGGATGATCGTAGTAGTTGCCTCATGGGGGTGCTGTGAGGATTAAATGATGTTTGGAACAGTGTCTCCCACACAATAAATACTGCTTATCAATTATTATCGATTCTCCCCAAACCAGAGGAGCCATTTGGTGGGAGGAATTAGCACACCTGAATCTGATTCTCAGAAAAAAAAAACTAGGAGTCTAGTATCAGAGCAAACCTTATGTTCAAGAAAACTGCTATACTAAACTTAGCTAACAAGCATGTAGGATGTGAATTTTAAACAACAGCATAGTTGAAACTAAAAAAATTTATCAAGTGGGAAATTTGTGGGAAAGTGGCAGGGTTGGGGATATAGGTTAGTTGGTTGAGGGTAAGCCTCACATGCACAAGGCCCTAGGTTCAATCCCCCGCACCATGGGGTGGGGGGAATTGGCATATGATCATTGCAGTAAGATAACATAACGAAAACATAACATAATGAAAAATTTAATTCTGAAATAAAGAGACATTAACAGCATAGCTTAAAGGTGAATTGAATTCAGTTACTTTGACTACCTATGATATGCATATTAGGTAACACCATATCACCTAGTAGTCTCAAGGAATGGTAATGATCTATTGCTGGATGTTGGTTTCTTACCATGAAAAAATGACCACTCTCAGGGAAAAAATATTTTGATACATAGAAGTGACCCAGGGAGTTGGTTCAATTTATCCTCTACTTCCAGAAAGGACTGAAGTATCTTTAAACTCTTCAAGTGTGTATTTGCTTAGAGGAAGCCTATGATTAAAAGAATTCAAGAGACTTGCCCAGTGAGTAAAGGGAGACAACCCTTCAAGGAGTTAGTGCCATATACTCCATCCCTGCTGTGATAGAGGTGCTCTGTGATCTCCACTGCCTCTTTAGATTCAGAGTCGACTCATCTCCAAAATGGCTCTAATAATATATGCTTAACTTGTTTTGCAAAAGATAAGTTAATTAGTATTTGTAAATTATCCCGAGATAAATAGATTACATTAATAATACTTTGCAATCTCATAATACCTCTTATCCAAGAAGCTCAAGCCTCATAAACTACTACACTGACAACAGACTCTGTTTGTCTTGTTTTATTCATGGGAAATGTGGGCAAAAGGTTTAAAATTTGACCAGGCCACATCAAAATCAGCAATAAGTCTCTGAACTTAAGCTGTATCTCTAATCATGCACTGTTCCAAACATGAGCCAGTAGTCTGAATTAGTCTTGTATTAATTATTTTAGATATTTAGATATCTAACTCATGCCTTCCAGTCCACTGAATATTCCATATCTTTCAGTGACAATAGCATTGAATATTTTTCAAAGTATTCAATATTCACAACATTGAAAACTCTCATTCAGAAAAGAAACTACTATTTCAAAACTAAGCCTGTAATCAGTCGAGCAATCAATTTGTACCATTGTCAGTGATAGAGACCTGACCCTGTCTGACATGTCCATTTTATTATAATAATATAAGTAATTAACATTTGCAAAACGTCTGTGGCCTTCAGACTGTCTTATAGACATTCATTATTGGAGCTGCTCATTATTGGAGTCTTCTTTTGAGACAGTTCAATGCTATTATTTTCATTTGCCTCCCAGGGAAATGAAGCCCAAGAAGAGTGGCTAAATTCCCAAGTGCATCAAAGCAAGAGAAGAAAGAGTCTGCTTCCCTATGGAACTCTTCTTGGATGTGGATATAATCATACCATGATTATGAGGTTCCCAGGTAGTGATGGAAACACCCCTCTCCTCATGTACTTCCCTCCCTATGGATCAATAGAAAGGTCATGTCTCCAAACAATGCATCATGCTTTGAATACATAAGTTTGAACTAAAAGGCAATAAGCAATATTTTTAAGGCAGGGAAGTGAACAATTTGGACACTCAGAAGCTAATTTTCTGCTCCTGGACCAAAATTTAAAAAAAAAATGATGATTCAAATAATTCTCTACCAATACCACATACTCATGAATTTCAGTGAGATAAGTTGATAAGTAACGTACTATAGGATTTCTATTATTCCATCTTTTCAATATTCTTTTTGAAAATCAATTCAAAAAAACTCCACTATCAAAAGATCACTATATGCCGAGAGTCTCTGATTCCAGTAACACTCCATAAAGAGAGAATGACAGAGATACTTTATGTGCATCTGCAGAACAAGAGCAATGGAGATTTCTCATTTGAAGTATCAGTTTTTGTTATATTGCAGGGGGAAATCTATTCCAGAGCTTAAAAAGATGTACCTTTCCATCCTTTTGGAGAAGAAATGGTGATTTCTTTTCTGTGATCTATGAAGCTATGATTTAGTGTTACTAATCCTTGGAGGCTATGATTTAGTATTACTCCACCTGGCACCTTTTCCACATATAAAAACTATGCTTGGGGCACCTTGCCACCTACTAGACACTATTAAAAATAATCCAATTAGGAAAAACAACAATTAGGACACAAGTAATATTTTATTACAGATCAGTAAAGGTGAGATTGAAATGACCACCAAATCCTATAAAAGGCCAATGGAGCTGCCCTCCGTGGAAGGCAGACTCCTGGCTTTGCTCCTCGCTGGGAAAGGGTCTCTGGGCTGAGCTGTCGCCATGTCTTTTCGATTTTCTAGCGGATCCAGGCGGACCTGCTCACGCGCTGGTTCTGTCAGGCTGTCTGGTGGAGAGACAAGCTTTGTGGCTGGGAATGTGTGTGTTGGGTCCTCGGGAGCAGGAAGCAGCTTTTCTTATACTCTTGGGGGTGTTTCTTCTGGAGGAAGCTTCTGCAATGGTGGTGGAGGGTCTGGAAGCAGCCTCAGCACTGGATTTCTTGGAAATGAGTACAGCCTTCTCTCTGGGAATGAGAAAATGACCATGCAGAACCTCAACGACCGCCTGGCCTCTTACCTGGACCATGTGCACGCTCTGGAGCAGGCAAATGCAGACCTAGAGCAGAAGATCGAGAGCTGGTATGAGAAGTATGGACCTGGCTGTGGTCGGGGACTTGATTGTGACTACAGCAGATATTTCTCAGTCATTGAAGATCTAAAACGACAGGTACGAAATATGAATTTGCATAAGTTCACTATAGACTTCCAGGGGGTATAACTAAAAAGAAAATAGAAAACATGCTTTAAGTTTTTATGGGAAATAGAATTTGTTCATTCTGTATTCCCAGTGCTAAGGGCAGTGTCCAACAATAAAAATTCATAGAATTCAAATAATGAAACAGAAATAGTTTCAAAATAGAGTAATCACTGTCATTTCTATATTTAACTTATGCCTTTTTATCAAGAGTAATAAAAATCATTCATGTGGCTCTTAAGCTCTGGAGATTATCTAAAGGCAATTCAGATTTCTATAACATAGAAAAAACGTGATGCTAAAATAGATGCTTGACAGGTTAAGAAGAGTTTGAATCTCACTGAAATCTGGAGGGTCCTGTGACTTTTGGTTCTTAACACTTTGCACATTCTACCCTGTTTAGATTATTTCTGTGGCCAAATGTAATGCCAGCATCATTCTACAAAACGACAATGCCAGACTGACTGCTGATGACTTCAGGTTGAAGTAGGTGATAATAATTAATTATTTTTGTAAAGATAAAAATACTACAGTTGGGGCTGGGTATGGTGGCACGCACCTGTAATCCCAGCAACTTAGGGAGGCTGAGGCAGGAGGATCGCAAGAGCTCAAAGCCAGCCTCAGCAACTTAGCAAGGCCCCAAGCAACTCAGTGAGACCCTGTCTCAAAAACTAAAAGGGGCTGGGAATGTGGCTCAGTGGTTCAGCGCCCCTGGGTTCAATCCCCAGTACAAAAAAAAAAACTGAAGTTGGATTAAAGAACATGTGTGTGTTTGTGTGTGTGCTCAGAGAGCACACCTCACGTCTTACAGCTAATGAAGTGTCCTTACAAGTTGTGCTTTGCGCTTGCCTGTGATTACAATTCTCAAATAACCTTCATAAACCTTAAGGTATGAAAACGAGCTTGCCCTGCACCAGAGTGTTGAGGCGGACACCAACGGCCTTCGCAGAGTGTTGGAGGAGCTGGCCCTCTCCACGACAGATCTGGAGATCCAGTGTGAGAACCTGAGTGAGGAACTGACGTACCTTCAGAAAAATCACGAGGAGGTAAGGAAACCTGCGGAGCAGCTATACACAATGTCTTGATTTCCTTCTTGGATCCACTATTCATTTCAAAGCAGGAGGTGGATGCCAATCAAAATACTCCCTCAGATATTAATATGGATCCCTTTGCAGGAAATGGAAATCCTGCAATGTGCATCAGGAGGCAACGTGAATGTGGAGGTGAACGCAGCCCCAGGAGAAGACCTAACTGTTATGCTGAACAACATGAGGGCTGAGTACGAGGAACTGTCTGAACAAAACCGTAAAAATGTTGAGGCCTGGTTTAATGAGAAGGTACAGCTATGGCAAGTTACCTGTGAAGGGCTTATTCAGTCAACAATCAAGCTAGTCACTAACCCTTCTGATAATTCCTCTTCAGAGTGCATCATTGCAACAACAGATTTCAGATGATGCGGGAGCAGCCACAGCAGCCAGAAACGAGCTGACAGAACTGAAACGCAATCTGCAAACCCTGGAGATAGAACTTCAGTCCCATACAGCTGTGGTATGAAGGAATTGCTATTGACTTGATATGTTTGTGTGTGTGTATATTAGCCCATCTTCCATTGCTATCACAAAATACCTGAGGCTGGATACTTTATAAAGAAAAGAGGCTCATTTAGCTCATAGTTTTGGAGGTTGAAAGTCTAAACAGCCCCAGTTGTGTCACATCACGGTCAATGTCATCACAGAATGAGTGCCTGTGAGAGGGAGAGATCACAAACCAAGACAGGAAGCCAGAACACTGAGAGGACCAACTTCATTCTTTAATCACAATCCTCCAGTGAGAATTAACTAGGGTTTCGTTCAAACTGTATCAAGTTATTCTGAGAGCAGCACCTTCAATGACCTAATTACTACTAGGCTCCACCTCTTAAAGGTCCACCCCCTCTTAACATCACTGCACTGGGACTAAGCTTCCAACACAAAGATGCCTGGGGGAACACAGTCAAACCATATTCAAACCACAGCAGTGTGTGTGCATAGGTGTAAGTAAACACATATACAAAAATATGCATCTATACCACAAATACAGTATGTCTGACTAAGTAGATACAACTAAAAATACAAGTACATTAAATATCAAGAATTCCATCCGTAAACATTACTTCTGCCCCACCAATCCCAAAACCTGAAAAATGTTTCCTTTTCCCCAATGGAAAAGAAATCCCTTTTAATCTTGCCAATATTAATTTTCAACTGGAACTACTAAGATCTTGTGCAAATATTTTTTTCCACCTTGAGAGTGCTTAAAATATGAGCATGCCATTTGCTTTTTCTCAGTCAAGCCTTATGTCATTCCTCTTTCAGAAACATTCCTATGAATGCTCCCTGGCTGAGACGGAGGGAAACTACTGCATTCAACTCCAGCAGATCCAGGATCAGATCGGAGCAATGGAGGAACAGCTACAGCAGATTCGAACGGAAATGGAAGGCCAGAAGCTGGAGCATGAACGGCTTCTTGATCTCAAAATAGTTTTGGAAAAAGAAATTGAAACATATTGCAACTTACTAGATGGAGAAGAAAGGTAAATATTAATTGCGAAAAAAATAATCTCATGGGAACCACGTTTTTCCGGAGAGATAGATATTGCAATATTGCCTCCTGGAATTCCCTGTGCTGAAGATCATACTCATGCATACTCGTGTATTCTCAGTTATGTACTTTGTCACATCCAAGTGACGTGAAAACCAACAGAAATAGAAAATCAAACTTCTCAGTATGTAAAGTTTTTGCATGTATAATAATATAAAGAACAAATATGAAATATTTAACAATTCCAATATACCAATCCAAAGGGGAAATTGCTTTCTGTAATTTAGTGTTTGAACTTATTTCTTACAATAAATAGCTTTCTATTTTATTGTTGCATCACTCATTACCCCACATGCACCTTCTATAAAAGTGGAGCAATGATAATTAGGAAGCTTTAACTGAAGAGGCACTGTAGATCATCACCCAAGAGCAAAACAGCCCTAGAATTGCAGCCTTGGGTGAGGATCACATACTGGGTGAATTTTTTTATGGAATTTTTTGTTTTTGTTGTAGATGGACACAATACCTTTGTTTTATTTATTTATTTATGTGGTGCTGAGGATCTAACCCAGTGCCTCACTCATCATACCACTGAGCTACAACCCCAGCCCCATACGGGGTGAATTTGAGCATGTGGTTTAACCTCTTTAAATCACAATCTCCTAATTGATAAAACTGTGATAACATCAAAACCATACTTTTTAATTTTATGTTTATTTTACTATTTTTTTATTTTATTTTATTTTATTTTTATTTTTGGTACTAGAGACTGAACTCAGGGACACTGTCCCACTGAGCTGGAGCCACAGTCCTTTTCATTTTTTATTTTGAGACAAGTCCTCACTAAGTTGCTTAGAGAATCACTAAATTGTGAGGCTGACCTCAAACTTACCATCCTCCTGCCTCAGCCTCCTGAGTTGATTAGATGACAGGCTTGCACCCCCATGCCCAGCTAAAAACCACTCTTACCTATCCTTAGCCATAGCACCTCACCATGCTATGTAAAGTGCTTCTGATAATGGCTTACATACCAAAAAGTACTTGGTAATCAGTGGCTATTACTAAATGCTTGCTCATGGGCACACCCACGAGTAGGTAACATATGTACTCTTGAAGGCCGGGGTGAGCCCTCTTCGGCCTATTCTCACAAGAATTCAACAGTGATGGCTCCCTTCTCGGAACAAAGTACTTTAACACCATTCATTTTTCACTTAACTTACAACACCTTTCATGAAATGCTACAATTTTTTTACATGAATATGCTTCCCCCCCCACCACAGTGCAAACGGTGAGAAGAACTCAGAGTCCCCATATTGCTAGATGAAAAAGAAACTGTCTGGTCATGAACTTTCTGCTCATAAACATCCACTGATTCTCTTTTTTTCACTAAGTGATGCAGAACTTCACTAATGTCCTTAAACATAAGAGAAATTTACATCTTATTGAAACTGGAACTCCCGAACTCTTGTTCCCAATTGATTATTATTTCTGAGCTCCCTCTTGAAAGAAAAAAACGCACTAACTTACTCTTATCTTCACAGAAGAAGCACACCCACGTGTTACAAATCCAAAGGATGCAGGCCTATAAATCCTGGGAATCAAACCAAAGGTAGAGAAGGCTTTTTACTTGATGCGATTCTTTTAAACTTCTTCAGTTTTGTTACATAAAATCACTTATTTGTGAACCAAATAAAATTTACTTTTAGGTTTAGATCTAGTGGAATGAAGATATGAGAGGTCATTATGATCATTCTTAATATTTGTATTTAATATCCTTATAGAACAGATGTGGTCAAATTACAAAATTACTGGAATGAGGAATCAATTCTTCAATAATTTCCTTACCTCAACATATTATTTTTCATTGCTTCAATGCTTTGATAAAGAATTACTTTATTTTAAACCAGAAAAATAGGACAAGTCAGGATTTAAAAGAAGGCATTACTTTCTTTGTGCTTATACCTGCCTGATACTAGGTGGTTTTTATCCGTATTTCCTTTGTTTTCAGATACCCATTGCTCTAAGAATCAGTGGTAAATATAAGAAAGATGGTTTCAAATCTTGTTAAACATTGACTTTAAACATAGTATCTCAACTTCATGCAAATTTGCAAAACCCAACTTTTTTCTTTCTTCAGTGCTGGGGGTTGAACCCAGGACCTCAGACATGCTAGGCAAGCACTCTAACCACTGAGCTACACCCCATCTCTGCAAAAACCCAATTTTAGAAAGCATACCTATCATGACTGCTTTTCAACCTGTTGAGAATGACCATTGAACTTTTATTTTAGATTCGACAGAAGATATGTTTGTCAAAACAGTGGTTGAAGAACTAGATCAACTTGGCAATGTCCTTTCGCTGAGAGTCCACTCGGTGGAAGAAAAGTCTTCCAAGATAAGCAACATTACAATGGAGCAACGGGTACCTTCTAAAGCACCATAATAAGAAGGAAGTCATTGAAGAAAAATCCTGCCTTGGCAAAATTCCACTGATCAAATGGGAAATTTCATTTCTTAAAAATAAAAGGACTAGAATTTGGATTGCTTCTCCTACTTCTCTCATGCTTTTTGCGTGTAACCCTTTTTAAGAGAAGAAAAAAATCTTGCTGTGTCCCTAGATTCATTTTGATTTGAGGGAACATTTCATTACAAATTTTTTTCTGTTGCAAGATTGTGTTTTTGTTTTTTGGTTTTTGTACCGGGGATTGAAGCCAGGGGTGCTTAAGAACTGAGTCACATCCCTGGCCCTTCTTATATTTTATTTAGAGACAGGGTCTCACTGAATTGCTTAGAGCCTCACTAAGTTGCTGAGGCTGGCTTTGAATTTGTGATCCTCCTGCCTCAGCCTCCTGAGCTACTGGAATTACAGGTGTGCATCACTGTACCCAGGGCAAGTTTTTTTTTTTAATAAATCTGCTTCTTTTTAATTTTCACATGTGATTAAAGACATGCTAATGAAATAGTGTTCTTCACAGTCACATTTGCCTCAAAAAATAACAGGATAAGTGGCAAAGATCACAGCCCTAATCTCTGGTCCCAGGTTAGAAATGCTTTTGATTGCAGAACGATAATGACAATATTATTTTATATTTATTAAGTGTGCTTGAACTTATTTTACATGCATTAACCAATTTATTCTTCGTAAAAGCTCATGAGTTAGGTGTTCTATCTTCCCTTTATATGTGAGGAAAGCAATATTCAGCCAGTTTAAGGAATTTCCCGACGGCTACACAGCTGATATGTGGTGGAACTCAGATTCAAATCCTGTTCTACTTCTCCTCCATAATGACCAGAGTCCCACTGCACTCAACAAAATTAGCATAAGAATTTCCCTGAAGCACATTCTGTTTTCACACTAAGATTCCATTAACACCAAGGAGGGACCACAGATTCTTGTGTGAATAATCATTAATGACACACTCAGGAATGTGGCCTCTAGTATAGCGGGTCTACACTCTGCCTACACTCTTTACCTTTTTTTTTCGTACTGGGGACTGAACCCAGGGGCACTCCACCACTGAGCCACATCCCCAGCCCTATTTTGTATTTTATTTAGAGACAGGGTCTCACTGAGTTGCTTAGGACCTCGCTAAGCTGCTGAGGCTGGCTTTGAACTTGCGATTCTCCTTCCTCACCCTCCCAAGCCTCTGGGATTACAAGCATGCGCCACTGCGCCCGGCCACCTCCAGCTTCCCTGCCTGTCCTTCCCTCCTCAGCCCTCACCTTAAGTCCTGGTCACTGGATGCCCCCATCCCTTAGGCCACAGTTTCCCTCATTATGCTTTATTACTCTCTCATTCTGGATATTAAGGTCACATAGAGGCTCATTGTCCTAGAAATTGGAGGACTAAAACCACACACTCCCTCTCTCAAAACCCTTGGCTAACCTACCACCTTGCAAACACAGTGTTGGACCCTCTTTCTCTCGTGACTACCAGTACCAGTACTAGTCACCCTTGCTTGTTCCCAACAGAGTTCCTTTTCTTTTCAAGAACCATTCAACTAATTTCCACTTTTCTGTATTCACTTTTTTCTACTTAAACAGGTAAACAGACATGCCTATCTACATAAGATGGATTTATCTTATTGTTAATGTAAGCATAAACTGTTACTCTAAAACGCATGCTTTTAATAAGCAACCATACTACTAGAAATAGAAAAAGCTCAGATACTCTCCTTGTTTCCAAATGGTCAGTGTTTGCAAAAAATAAAAAATATACATACATACACATACACACACGCACACACACACACATGCACACACATTTTAAAAGACTGTCACCAATACTTGACAAATCTCAAAACTTTTATTGGACATCTTCAATTGTCACCACCAATTGTAAAACTAAAGAAAAAATAAAAGGAGGTTCACATGTAGATAAATCACAATAAAGGTACGATGCAGCAAAGATATCAGTATCAATCATATGGGGAATAAATTATTCCCTTCAAGTGTATGATAGTGAGAATGCATACCAACTTCTCACAGCAACTATGGAAGCCAAAACACAGTAGAACGATATCTTCAACATTCTAAGAGGAATTCCAACTTGTCAATAAATTTGTAAAAAGTACTGACGACATTGATAACTAGAAACAGAGAAATTCAAACTACATTAAATACCATTATTCAACCAACAAACTGGAAACACTTTTTAAATATTTGCCACAAATTGTGCATTCTACTGTGGAATTGCCTTACATGTTACCTACTACATACATGAAATGAGTAAAACAGAGCAAGAAAAAATAAAAAGAATGAAAAAGAGTGAAGAAGATGTAAGGACCTAGGTAACACCACCAAGCATACAAATGTACAAATGATGGGAGTTTCAAAAAATGTAGAGAAAGAAAAAGGTAAAAAAAATATTTAAAGAAGTGAGATCTGAAAACTTCCAAAATCTTGGACGGGACATATAGACATACAGATTCATGGAATTCAAAGGACTCTAGGCAATATCAACCTGAAGAAAAATACTCCAAGGCACATTGGAGCCAAATTGTCAAAAGTCAAAAGAGAAGAAAACAGCAAGAAATAAGAGATGTATCACATACACGGTTTCCCTAGTAAGTCTATCAGCAGACTTCACAACCGAAACCTTGCAAGACAAGAGGGGATTGAATGATGGATTCAGAGTGCTAAAGAAAAAAATCTGTTGGCCACAAACACTATTCCCAGCAAAGCTATAATCAGAAATGAAGGAGAGTTAAAGACATTTTCAGACAAACAAAAGCCAAGGGGGATCATCTCACTAGATCTGCCATAGGAGAAATGGTAAAGAAGTTCTTCAAGTTGAAACAACAGGACTCATTAACAACATGACAGCACATGAAAATTAAAAACTCACTAATAAAGATACAAATTCAAAATATTGTAATAGAGGTATATAAAGTACTTATATCTAATACAAAGCTTAAAAGACAAACCTATTAAAAATAACTATAGCTATAATAATTTATTAATGGATATACAATATAAAAATGTAAATTTTGACCTCAAAAATATAAAACGGGCTAGTTAGGGTGTAGAGGTTTTGTAAGTGATCAAGGTCAAGCTGTCATCAGTATAAAATAATCTGTTATAATAATAAGATATTCCATGTAAACCCCATGGAAACCACAAAGCTAAAATATAGTTGATACACAAAAAATAGAAAAGAGTCAAAACATACCACTAAATAAAACTATCAAGTCATAAATTAGGACAGCGAGAGAGAAAAAAGCAAAGTATCTATTAAAAAATCAATTAACAAGCCAGGCGTGGTGGTGCACACCTGTAATCCCAACACTTGGGAGGCTGAGGCAGGAGGATCTCGAGTTCAAAGCCAGCCTCAGCAACTTAGCGAGGCCCTAAGCAACTCAGTGAGACCCTGTCTTTAAATAAAATACAAAATAGGGCTGGGGATGTGGCTCAGTGGTGGAGTGCCCCTGGGTTCAATCCCCAATACCAAAAAAAAAAAAAAATCAATTAACAAAATGGCAGTAGTAAGTCTTTACCTATCAATAATTACCTGTAAATGTATTAAATTCTCTAATCAAAAAATACAGAGTGACTGAGTTAAAAAAAACAAGACCTACAGCATATGCTTTCTATAAGACACTCACTTCATCTTTAATGATACATATAGACTAAAGTGAATGGATGGGAAAGATATTCTATATTCTATACAAATGGAACTGAAAAAGAGTAAGGGGTGTTATATCAGACAAAATGGACTTTAAATCAAAACAATGAAAAGAAATGTAAAAGGTCATACTCTCATTGTAAAGACATCAATTTATTAAGAAGATATAACAATTGTGAATATATATGCACCCAAAATTGGAGCACCTAAGTATATCAAACAAATATTAATAGATCTGAAGAGAGAAATAGATAGCAATATAACAACAGTAGCTGCTATGGATTTGGAAATCTCCTGTGGTAATGCAGGAATGTTTGGGTGTAAAACCATTAGGTTATGAGAGCTATAACATCATCCATTCGTCCTAGTTTGAATGGACTAACTGGGTGGTAACTATAGGCAGTGGGTGTGGTAACTATAGGAGCTGAGTCACAGGGATCCAGGGTGCTGGAAGGGTCCGTCTTCACCTGGGGCCCCTTCCCCTCTCTCTGCTTCCTGGCCACCATGAGCTTTCCTCCACCACACCCTATGACCATGCTGTTCTGTCTCACCTTTGCCCTAGAGCAATGGACTCAGCTGACCATGGTTAAACCTCTGAAACCAGGAGCCAAAACAAACTTTTCCTCTATGTTGTTCTTGTCAGGTATTTTGGAGACAGTGATGAAAAGTTGACTCGCATGGAAGGAGACTTCAATAGTCCACTTTTGATGATGGATATATCATCTCGACAGAAAATCTATAAGGAAGCATTGGGATTTAACTATGTTTTAGACCAAATGGACCTAATGGACATGTATAGAACATTACAACAAAAGCAGAAAACCCATGCTTCTCAAGCATACAAAGAACATTCTCCAGGATAGACAGTGTGTTAGACCACAAAACAAGTGAATAAATTTAAAAGGGTTCAAATAATACCAAATATCTTTTCTGATCCCAATGATAAGAAACCAGAAATCAACAGGAAGAACTCTGGAAAATTCACAAATACATGAAAATTAAAGAATAGGCATCTGAACAGCCAATGGATCAAAGAAACAGATTTTGAAAATCTTAAAATAAATGAAAATGGAAGCACAGCATAACAAAATATAGGATGCAGCATAAGCCATTCTAAGAGGGAAGTTTATAGAAATAAAAGCCAATTTTAAAGAAGAAAATTCTCAAATAAACAGCCTACCATTCATCTCAAGGAGCTAGAAAAAGAAGAATAAAGCAAGCCCAAAATTAATAGAAGAAGATAACCAACAGAAATAAATTACATAAAGACAAAAATTAAAAAGATCAATGAAACAAGAAATAGATGTTTTTGAAAAAGCTAAGCATAATTGACAAGGCTTGCTTAGGCTAACAAAAAAAGAGGGAGAGAAGACTCAGAAAATCAGAAATGAAAGAGGAGATATGAATAATACCACAGAAATACACAGAATCATAAAGATTTCTATGGAAAAATAAATAAATACATAAAACTCCTAGAAACCTATAACACACCAACACTGAATTATGAAGAAATAAGAAATTTGAATTTGAACAAACCAAAAAGTAAGGAGATTGTGGGGCTGGGGATATAGCTCAGTTGGTAGAGTGCTTGCCTCACAAGCACAAAGCCCTGGGTTCAATCCCCAGCACTGCAAAAATGTGTACAATGACCTAAAGTAAAATAAAATAATATAAAAAAACAAGAACAAAAAGTAAGGAGATTGCATCAGTAATAAATATTCTCCCATAAAAGAAAAGCCTAGGACCAGAGGCACATTAGGCACAGAATGAGTGGATCTCCACATAATAAAGGCCACATGTGACAGCCCATAGCTAATATCATAGTCAATGAAAACTTTTCCTCTAAGATCTGGAACAAGATAAATATCTCCACTCTCACTACTTCTTTTCAACACAGTACTAGAAATCCTAGCCACAGCAATTAGGCAAGAAAAAAGAGATAAAAGCTATCCTAATTGAAAAGGAAGGAATCAAGTTGTCTTTTTGCAAATGACACAATGTTATATGTAGAAAACCCTAGAGATTTTATTAAAAAATAAATTCAGTACGTTTTCAAGATATGAAAATCAGTAGCATTTTTACTCACCAGTTTATAAACTGCCTGAAAAACTCAAGAAAACAATCATTTTTACAATAGTATGAAAAATATTGAAGAATAAATTTAATCAAAGAGGTAAAAGGTCTTTACACTGAAAACTCTAAAACATTATGAAAAAAATTGGAGAAAACAAAAAATAAATGGAATGATATTACATGTTTGTGGATTAGAAAACTTGATATTTCTAAAATGTTCATATTAGCCAAAGTGATCTACAGATTCATTGCAATCTCTATAAAATCTCCAGGGCAATTTTTCACAGAGATAGGAAAAACAACCCTAAAATTCCTTTGGAAACACCAAAGATCCTGAATAGTGAGCTGAAAGAATGAAATTAGAGGTATCACTTTACCTGATCTCAAAATCTACTACAAAGCTGTAGTAATCAAAATATCACAGTATTGATACAAAAACATACCTATAGGCCTGGGGAACAGGCCCACAAATAAATCTATGCATTTCCAGTCAATATATTTTCAAAAAAAAAAGATGCCAAACCAGGAGTTGTGGCACTCACCTGTAATCCCAGGAGCTTGGGAGGCAGAGGCAGAAGGATGGCAAGTTCAAGATCAACCTCCGCAACTTAATGAGACCCTGTCTCAAAATAAAAAAAAAAAATTAAAAAAATTAAACAATGGACTGGAGATAGAGCTTCAGTGGTAAAGCACCTCTAGGCTCAATTCCCAGTATCAGAAAAAAAAAGTGTCAAGAACACAATAGAGAGAAAGGATAGTCTCTTCAATAAATAATGTTAGGAAAACAGGATAGCTACATGCAGATAAATGAAACTGGACCCTTATCTCATGCCATACACAAAAACCAATTTGACATGGATTAAACACTTAAACCTAAGATCTGAAACTGTAAAACTACTAGAAGAAAACATAGGGAGAAATCTTGTTGATATTGGTCTGGACAAAGTTTTGTATATGACTCCCAAAACAGAGGCAAAAAAGCAAAAAACAGATAAATGGTATGGCATAAAACTAAAAAATTTCTTCACAGCAAAGGATACAACAGAGTGAAGAATAACCCACATACTGGGAGAACATACTGTGAACCATTTAGCTGAAAAAGGTATAACGCCCAAAACGCATAAGGAATTCAAACAATTCCATGACAAGAAAGCAACCTGATTTGAAAGCATTTCCCATAAGAAGACATACAAATGGTCAATAGGTATATGAAAAAATGTTCAATATCACTAATCATCTGGCAAATGCTTTGGGGAGAAATTGGGCAAAGGATACAAAATTTCAGGAGACATAAGTTCAGGAGAGCTTTTATACAATTAGGTGACTGTAGTTAATAACAGTGTATTTCTACTTGCAATTTGCTAAGAGTATATTTTAAATGTTCTCACTACAAAAATATTAAGTATGTGAGGTAATGGATATGTTAATTAGCTTGATTTAGCCATTCTACAGTTACGTATATTGGAAACATCATGTTCAACACCATAAATATACACGATTTTTATTTGTTAATTTTTAAAAATTTTTATAATATTGAGGGCTTTCAATAAATGTGTGGGAAACCATACCCAGTAAAGAGTTAGCTTACTTATGACTTTCTCCTGAACTAAACAAACCACGTGAAGTAAAAACAGATGAAATAGTTCCTTCCAGGTTCGCTTCAAAAATTTGCAGAGTCAGGAAATAAGTTAATGTCCTTCCAAACTCCCACAAAACATAACAGCAATTAGGGGTGCGTTCCCAATTACCACAATGGATAAGAGAAGACAACTATCCCGTCATAAGTGTCAACAAAGTATGTTGCACATGTCAGCCAAAATGGAAGTTAACTTCCCATGGGAAACAGTGGCAGGAGGAATTAAAAACAAACAGAACCCAAAACCTAATGAGGGAATAACCAGATTGGGAAGGTCACGGTTCTAGTTTTCTTCTCGACTAATGTGGAAGGAACAACAAAAATAAAAGCAGAAATCAGTAACGTCAAAACCTGCCTTGGCCCCAAACCATGATGCTGAATTTTTATCCTGTAATGGACAGATGAACTTTATCTTCTTAGGATGGAAGTGAGGAATGACTCACTAGCAATTTTCAAATGTAATAATGAACCTGACATTGCTCCACCCAGACCCATTTCTCAGATAACCACCAACCTGAGGGCAACCTCCCTCCTCCAGAAATGAGCCCAGCAAAGTTAGTTACTAATTAGGAAAAAAATCATCCAATTATGATAACTTGCTGAGGCTAGCAAGCTGTGTTTTATTCTATGTAGGCAGAATTTCATCCAGAACACCCTTGGGAATTGTCTATAAAAGGGCCAGCTGCTGAGGTGAGAAGGCGCTCCATCCTGGCTTTCACCAATACAGTTCTGTGACGCTTCCCTAAGATCATGTCTCTTCGACTTTCCAGTGGATCCAGGAGGTCCTGTACCCGTCCCAGCGCAGGATCGCTCAGACTCTCCAGTGGAGGAGCCAATTTTGGAGCTGGGAATGCTTGCGGTATTCCAGGCATTGGAAGTAGCTTCTCCTGCGCTTTTGGGGGCAGTTCCTCAGGAGCAAATGCAGGGGCAGGCAACTCATGCGCTGGCTTTATTGTTAATGAGGGGGGTCTCCTGTCTGGCAACGAAAAGGTGACCATGCAGAACCTCAACGACCGTCTGGCGTCCTACCTGGATAACGTGCGCGCTCTGGAAGAGGCTAACGCTGACCTGGAGCAGAAGATCAAGGGCTGGTATGAGAAATTCGGACCCGGTTCTTGCCGGGGTCTTGATCATGACTACAGTAGATATTTCCCAATAATCGATGATCTTAAAAATCAGGTAAGAAACTATATTTTGCCATCGCATGTAGGTACTTTTATTTCTAAATTTCTTTTTGCTAAATTCCAAAAACATTTACCATCCCTTTTTGTGATTCCTTATTAAAGGGAATTTCAATTCAACATTGGAAATAAGTGCTTTCAGTTAGTTAACCTTATGATAAAAATGTTATTGACTGTCTACTAACTATTGATTTTGATTCTATTTCCTAATCTAAAACAAAAAGTTTGGGGGTTTACTCATTGTGATAAACCGCCTTTAAAAAGTCATGCTCCCCATTTCTAGATCATTGCTTCCACTACCAGCAATGCTAATGCCGTTCTACAAATCGATAACGCCAGGCTGACAGCTGATGATTTTAGACTCAAGTAAGTAGACTCAACCACCAAAAAGAATTCATGGCAATTAATGCAAAGAATGAATTTTAAATTAGTTTTTAATTCCTCCACAAATATTACCAACTCACATTTCAGGATTATGAAACACTTGGATTTAAAACCAACATGGATTTTAATCAAGAATGTTATGACTTGTATAATTTGGCTAGATTTAGTGAACTGCTAGAAAACTAGTGCCCAATAATCTACTTTTCTGTCAAATACCCCAGAATTTTAAAACTAATTATTATTATACCTCAAAAATGTCTCTTGTGGTCAAATTCGCCACTTTGAAATTCAAAAATTCTAGGATTTATCATTGATTGGTGACTGTCTGTGACAAGTTGGAAAAATCACTGACTTTTTTTAGGTATGAAAATGAACTGGCTCTTCACCAGAGTGTAGAGGCTGACGTCAATGGGTTACGCAGAGTTTTGGATGAAATAACCCTATGCAGAACAGATCTGGAGATTCAGTATGAAACCCTGAGTGAGGAGATGACTTACCTCAAGAAGAACCATAAGGAGGTAAGATAAGAGCTGAGCCTTATTTTGCTCTCCCTCCGCACACACTGTCTACCTGCCAGGAGATAATGTACCTAGCCTCTTAAGTGAGAAGGTGATATTGAAGACCCATTGCCAGATATGAGGGCTGACACGTCTTTGTAAGTACCGAATTGCTCCGTATAGACTCGCCCTCATTCTCTCATCCAGTTTCCCATGGGAAAAAAAGGAATCACATTTTCCAGACCAATCAGGGTTATAAGATCAGTGTTTTGCTATGTAATTATAGCGAAGTTAAAACAGTCCACTTTAGGTGATTATATCTAATTAGATAAAATGAATATACTTTAAGGACATCTGTTAAAAACCGGATCTAAATTTCTACATAACAGTGGCAGACTTAAAACACTGACATTAACTGCCTACACACATTAAGTATTTGTGTGTGTGCAACATTAAGACATTCTTAATAGATACAGCTATAAAAATGAAACTGCAGATGAACTGTTACACCAGAATTTTCACTTCCAAGAACATAGTACACTTCTAAAGTGTTCAATTTGGAAGCTAGCTTCAAAATCATATCATGCAGCCACTTCATCTTTGAGATTGCTTTTAGAACCACTGTTTTCTAAAAAAAAGAGAGGATTTCTTTATCCTTTGAAAATGAATTTGATATTTTTAAACAGCCAAAAGACTTCCACAGTCAAACCAAACCCTTAAATAAGCAGGAGCTCAAGCTAAGAAGGCTACTTAGTTAGATATGATGTCTTGTAACTCACTGAGTAGAGCATTTGGCCATAAAAGTTCAAGTATGGTTATAATCCATGATAGATACTCAATACCTTTTTGATGAATTGAAAACAATTGATTTTTTTTAATGCCTCACAGGTGACGGACACCAAATATACATCTTTTTCTTTTTCTGCTTGAATTGGTGGGGGTGGGTAGTTTTTGCTCAGTCCTCAGGAGGGAAAAGTACCATAGAGATGGGGAAGGTATAGGAGAGAATGCCAGAACAGCCTGGGGCCAGGGTTTGCTGCAGGGAGAAAAGAGAGCCTCTGCTACCATCATTCAGACCTATCCAGGAGTGGGGAGGAGGGTTTCGGCCATGAAAACACAGGATGATCTGTGAGATTTCAATTTCTACCCCCTTAGCCAATGCCTTAGACAATGAATCCTAACCACATGCAGCTCAGGCAGAATAGCCCGTAGACTTTGTCTGCAAGATCCCAGCTTATGTGGTGATAGTAATCGTAATAGCTAGCATTAATATGCCAGGCAACATTACTGTCTTATTCTTATTATTAGTTTGCTTACTTTTTATAACAACCCAAAGAAGGGTTTTTAATTAGCTTCAATTTTCAGATAAGTAAATTGAAAGATAGGCTAATCAAGTTTAACAAATTTATATAGCCAATACAGGGCAGAACCAGAATTTACATAGAGATTGGACAAACAGGACACTATGATGTCACTGTGTCAGCTTAACAGACATTTGGATTCTTTCCTTCCTATGAGGGACAGGTAATGTACACACAAACACATTTGTTTCGTTATTTAGTTAGTTAGAATCATTTCAATTGTTCAGAACTATTCAAATTCAGTCCTTGGACCATGTCCACACTGTGTTCAGAATATAGCTGAGTGGAGAACACACTGAAGCTGGCCTCTAGAGAAATAAAGACCATCAGCAAAGTTGAAGACATTTACACTGTAACACATGGAATAAAAGAACAATTCATTTTAAGTATTTTAAGGACTTTCGTTTGGAAAAGGAATTAAGACTTGTTCTGAGTAGCAGAACTAAAACTGATGAGTTGGAGTTATAGGAGCAGAAGTTTGGCTCACCAATGATGAAGAGCTCAGGAACTATTAAAACTTCCAGAATGAAACCGGCTTCTGCATGTAATAGTGAGTTACCCGTCCTGAGAGTAAGTCCAAGGGCCAGGAAATATGAAATGGGGAAGGAGGGTTCCTGCACAGCCTGGGAGGGGACAACCAGACACTTCTCAGAACTCTTCCAAAGCTAAGCTTCTGGACCGTCCGTAAGATTCCTGCATAACTGAGCTGTACACTTCTCTGCCTCTAGGAAATGCAAGTTCTGCAGTGCGCGGCGGGAGGCAACGTGAACGTGGAGATGAACGCCGCCCCCGGGGTGGACCTCACGGTGCTGCTGAACAACATGCGCGCGGAGTACGAGGCCCTGGCTGAGCAGAACCGCCGCGACGCAGAGGCCTGGTTCAACGAAAAGGTGACTTTCCTCCAAAAACCAATCCCTGTGCATTTTCATGATGTTCACAAAACTAAGATTTGTTCCCTCGCTTGCGTGGTTTCAGAGCGCTTCTCTGCAGCAGCAGATCTCTGAGGATGTCGGAGCCACGACCTCAGCCCGAAACGAGCTGACGGAAATGAAGCGCACTCTTCAAACCCTGGAAATCGAACTGCAATCTCTCTTAGCCACGGTACGAAAAGCAGTTTCTTACCAATTCCTAGGTTCTTTTCAAATATGTACCACTTGTTTTTAAAGATAATTTTATCATCATCCTAAAACAGAAAAATAGTAACTGTGTATGTGTAAGAACTAAAACAGCAACACCAAGGTTTTTAGGTTTTTGTTTTGTTTTTGTTTTGTGAATTGAACCCAAGGACACTATCACAGAGCTACATTTGCAGACCTTTTTATTTATTTATTTATTTTTTAATTTGGAGATAGGGTGTTGCTAAATTGTTGAGGCCAGCTTTGGACTTGTGATCCTCCTCCCTCAGCCCCCTAAATCTCTGGGATTCCAGGCATGCTTCTGCCACCCAGCTCTTTAGGTCTATTCTACCAAAAAAGATCTGACTGTATTGAAATAGTGATGTAGAGTCAGTGTTGCTATGTGTTAATGTGAAATGTAAAACAATTATAGGCAACATCAATGAGAGGAGGGAATCATATCAAAGAAATTTATATGATTTCTCAGATTCTGTCTTTTGTTCCTTGACAGAAACACTCCCTAGAGTGCTCCTTGACAGAGACCGAAGGTAACTACTGCACGCAGCTGGCGCAGATCCAGGCTCAGATCGGGGCCCTGGAGGAGCAGCTGCACCAGGTCAGGACAGAGACGGAGGGCCAGAAACTGGAGTATGAGCAGCTCCTGGACCTCAAGGTTCACCTGGAGAAGGAAATTGAGACCTACTGCCTCCTCATAGGTGGAGACGATGGGTAGGTCAAATAATTTACATGCAAGATGTTGTATTCAGTCAGCCCTCAATATTCACAGGCTCAACCGGGCGCGGTGGCGGACACCTGTAATCCCAGCACTTGGGAGGCTGAGGCAGGAGGATCGCGAGTTCAAAGCCAGCCTCAGCAACTTAGCAAGGCCCTAAGCAACTCAGTGAGACCCTGTCTCTAAATAAAATACAAAATAGGGCTGGGATGTGGCTCAGTGGTGGAGTGCCCCTGGGTTCAATCCCCAGTACCAAAAAAAAAAAGTGTTCACAGAATCCTTGGATTCAACCAACCACAGGTGAAAATATTCATAAATTAGAACTTGCATCTGTACTGAACATGTACAGATTTTTTTGTCATTATTCTCTGAACAATGTAGCATAACAACTGTTTGCATAGCATTTTCCTTGTACTAGGTATTATAAGCAGTCTAGAGATGACTTAAGTATATGGTAGGATGCATTTTATAGGCAAATACTATGCCATGTTATGTAGGTGACTTGAGCATCCTTGGAATTTATATCTGCTGGGGTCCTGGAACCAATTTCCCACCAATATTGAAGGATGACTTTCCTGAAATTTGAAACTTAGACTCCTAGAAAGTGAGCAGGAACTATCATGGCCGCACCTATTATCATGAATGAATGCTAAATATTAACCTAATGCTCTACTGCCAAGATACAAATTAGCAATATTTTCCAAAATATGCACAAGCCCTGTATTTAAGGTGTGAAGATTTAAAATATCACTTCTTACTGCTGAAGAAGAGCAGTTTCTACAGTGTAAACCCACTGAATATGTTCTTACCAAAGAGCTAAAGAAAACCTAATAATGGATCTGCAATCAAAGGGGTTGATTCCAAATCACTGTCTTTCATGATGTTTTCACAGGGCCTGTAAGTCTGGAGCTTACAAATCTAAAGATTATGGATCTGGAAACATGGGAAATCAAATCAAAGGTAATTAAGATGAAATCCCACTGTCATGCTATACTGCTTCATTTCCAATGCACATGTGATTGTTTTCGTTACTGTGGCTTAGTAAGACCAGATAGACAAAACGAAATTTTGTAGTAGATACCAGTGCATGCTAGATGTCTCACTAGAGTGATAAGTGTTAATCTTAAACAGAGTCACATGCCATTCTGATTTTATCTAAGTAATCAAAATTCGCCAAAAATGAGTCTTAAGTATTTGCACTGACTGTGTAGTCCATCCTATATAAAAATCTTAGGGCTGGGGATCTAGCTCAGTTGGTAGAGTGCCTGCCTCACAAGCACAAGGCCCTGGGTTCAATCTCCAGCACCGCAAAAAAAAAAAAAATCCTGTTAGTCTTTCAATCGATAACTCTCCAAAATTTCCTTTTAAATTTTAATTTCTAGAGTCAGCCAAAGCCATTGTGGTTAAGAAAGTTCTTGAGGAGGTAGACCAACGCAGCAAAATTCTTACCACCAGGCTCCACTCCCTGGAAGAAAAATCTCAAAGCAATTAATAGAGAATGTATGCCAAAGACCGTCAGAGAAGAAAAGGCATTATCTATGTCTGGGAAGAATGAGCAAGTCTAAGAAATGTCTATCCTACTGTCTTTCTGTCCCTTTCTCTTTTTGAGCAACCAGCAGCATCTCTCCCCATTTATCTGGAAGAATCTCACATACAAATATGATGACTCATTTAGTTACCTTGATGACCCTACAGAAATCTGTTATTAATCCCTTGTATTCAATAAACCTTCTTCCTTTAGCAAGTTATTATTGGTGATCTTGTCTTGTCTTTAGAATGTTTTTTATATAAGCACTTAGCAGCTTTGAATTTATATGAACACTTTAAAACATAGCAAACTGGTTTCTGACTGGAATTTCATGAGCCTTTCCCAATAATTCAAAATCAGACAATTTCAGTAGATACTAAAAATACCTCTATTTAAATCCTTAATATGCCATACTTGATATCAGAGGAAGACTATTTCCTTTGTAACAGCCAAAATGTACACATTTTGGTTTCTTCATCTGTAAATGGGGATAAAGAGGCACTTCTTTCAAATGCCTAATGTAAAGATTAAACAAATTTTTATAAAGTACACTGGTGGGATAAATACTCAACTGCTACCTCTTCTTTTAATATTTGATATTTATACTGATGTTATTTTCAAATCTCATTTTCCTTATGGATATATAAGCAAACAATATTCCCAAAGTAAGAAAGGTTAAACCCAGAGTTCTTGTTTAGAACCCAAGTTCATGGAGTCATCCACTTGCCTTACAAGGTGTTTATGATGCCAATACCATGCTGTTTTTGTTACCATCACTCGGTAGTATAGTTTAAGGTCCAGGGTGTGATGCCTCCTGCTTCACTCTTCTTGCTAAGGATTGCTTTGGCTATTCTGGGTTTTTATTTTTCCAAACGAATTTCATGATTGTTTTTTCTAGTTCTTTGAACAATGTCATTGGGATTTTAATTGGAATTGCATTAAATCTGAATAACACTTTTGGTAGCATAGCCATTTTTGACAATATTAATTCTGCCTATCAAGAGCATGGGAAGTCTTTCTATCTTCTAAGGTCTTCTTCAATTTCTTTCTTTAGTGTTCTGTAATTTTCATTGTAGAGGTTTTGTTAGATTGAGTCCCAAGTATTTTTTTTTCAAGTTATTGTGAATGGGGTAGCTTTCCTAATTTCCCTTTTAGTAGATTCGGCATTGATGTATAGGAATGCGTCTGATTTATGGGTGTTGAATTTATACCTGCTACATTGCTGAATTCATTTATGAGTTTTAGAAGTTTCCTGGTGGAATTTTTTTGGATCTTCTGATATGCGGATGCTAATTCACAATGGGAGAGACAGCTAGGGAAGAATAGAGTTACTTTAGATTAGGTAGAGGTGAGTGAAGGGAGGGGAGGGGTTTGGGGGATGGAAAAGATAGCAGAATGAATCAGACATTATTCCCCCTCTGTACATATATAACTATATGACCGGTGGGATTCTACATCGTGTTTAGCCAGAAAAATGAGAAATAATACTCCATTATATATGATGTATCAGAGTGCATTCTACTGTCATGTATAACTAATTAAAACATTTAAAATTTTAAAAAAAAAGATTGATGTTTATAACTCTCTTGACCTATGGATTCATCCCTACTAAATGGAAATATGAAAGATGAGCTGAAAACATAATCATTCAGATCAAATGTTACCCCCAGATACTTAGTTGAGACTTAGTCCTCTCTGGATGAATTATCTATGTTGTAATTCATTCAGGAAATTTTGATTTCAGGCTCCATGTGGAAATATTAAGCTGAAATGACGATAGCACCCTTGGAGAATATTGTAACTATTCTCAAATTACTTTTATAGTTCTCTGATACAATCTCAGTGAGAGACCACTCGAGCCAAACTGCCTAATCATGATCCCCAACAGATTCCATGAAATAAGCACATTACAGTCTCAAAGAAATCTCCACTTAGAAAAAATATTTTGTAATTGTCTAAGTGCTGAGGCCATCTACACCCCTCTTCCCTATGTATAGTCCAATCCTCCCTCACTGGCTGCAGTAATGCTTTCAAACGTAAATAATTCCTTACACTTGCTGAAGTTTTAACTTGAACTTCAGTTTTTAGAACTCCACAGAGTAAGAAGGACAAGAAATAAAATGTGGCATTGTGGGAAGTGTTAATAAACACCCTCCCTGAAGGTGCAAGTCCCACTGGGCCATGCAATCATTTGTAAGCATGACCTAGAAAAATAACTCACCCTATTTCCCAGGAACTGCAAGGAAAGTTTCCTGTCTCAATTGTTGACATAAAGAAAAGAGGGGAAAATGACCTCTGAGAATATCAAGCCAAAATTCACACTAACTGTTCCAAAATAACTTTAAGCTGAGAATTTCTTTTAAGAGGGTCTCTAATCATGAGACCTCCAGAGAGCTTTGCAGAGTAAATGCGAATTCTCTTTGGAAAAACACATCATCATTCCAGGCCTCAAAGGATTCTCACAAACAAAATCCTAAGGATAACTAACTGTTGGTAATCGAAAACCACAGAACATGGAGAATCAAGATGCCATAAGAAAGAACCAACAGAAACAATTCTAAAATACAGAGTATTAAAACTAATGAATATACTCAAAGAAATAAATGGAAACCTTGAAAACATGAGAATTCCAAAAATTATAAAGAGCATCTCAGCAGATTTTTCCCCAAAAAAATCAAATGTAAATTTCTAAATAGAAAGAAGATAAAAAATTAAATTTAGAATCTTAATGTTTAGATTCTATACTAGATCACACAGAGTGAGAGAGAGAATTCATAAGTTGTAAAGTATACTGAAGAAATTATCTGGTCTTCAGCACAGAGAGAAAAAGATAAGTGAATAAATCACAATGAAATTCCATTTCAAACTCTGCAATGTGGCAAATATCGAAAAGCCTTACTGTAGCAAATGTCGATGAGGCTGTGGAACAATGAAACTCTTTAACACTCCTGTGGGGTTGTAAAGACAATCATTTTGAAAATTTGTTTGGTTTTCCCTCAAAAAGTTGCATATGGACATATTCTATGTAATAGACCAGCAGCAGTAGGTGCTCATGCTGTTGGGGGGCATCGTCCCAGCTCAGACACTTGACAGCACCTATGACCACAGATACCCCACTCTGTTGCAATTGCGTTCACCCATTTATCTCATGATGTGGCCAATCTTAAGCTCTTGAGAGCAGGGCATATATCTATCATCTCTGAATCCTCAGCACCTAACACGGTTCAGAGCTGAATGAATGAAGTGACTCAGGCTCATAACCAAAAAGTAATTTGAAATGGCCCCTAAAGCCCAGAAAGAATTAAAATAATTAATCACTGAAACATGTGCAAAAATAAACTCAAGTCACTCTACTCTGTACCATACTTAGAATAATAGATTTAATAATAAATATAAAACTTACTAAATTTTATTTATTAAATTTTTAAATGAGATTCAGATAATCAATGGGAGGTGGGGAAAACAAATTATATACCAATTTTCCTGAGATAATTTAAATCAAAATGTTGACCATCATCTGAATTGATGAAAGAAACTATTCTATACTCATATGGAGAGACTGCCTTGGTAATGTTACAAAGCAATAGTGATAAACAGTAAGCCAGCCCCACCAGAAATTCTGACATGCACTTCCCACCCCACTTCCAGTTGAGAATTGTTATTATAAAAATTTAACTGAAGGGCTGGGGATGTGGCTCAGTTGCTAAAGTGCTTGCTTAGCATGCACAAGGCCCTGGGTTCATTCCCCAGCAATACCAAAAAAAAAAAGATTTAACTGTAAAGCATGGACAGGTTATGCCTTGTACCAGGATGGCCAGACCATAGTCCACCCTCAAGCTAGGTGCCCAGGAAGAGAAGTGCCTTCCTCTAAATTGTACAAAGTTAATCCAGAACTACAGAGGGACTGGTACAGATCATTAAAATGCCAAAATACCTCAGAAGTCTAAGTATCCACTGCATAGAGCCCCCTGAATGCCCCCAGCTGTGACAACAGGCCTTGCCCAAGACCTTCCTCCTTCCCACCATCCAATAACTGAACATGCCAGGCACAGCAGGATCCTCCTCCAGACTTCCCCAGTGTCCACTTGAATCATGCCATACAGTTGCTAGATCTTTCTAATATCAGGCTTGTTTTATCCATTTTCCTTTGGTTTTGTTTGTTTGTTTGCATCTTTGAAAAGGTGTTTGTAAATGCTTTTATTTAACACATTTCACACTTACTCTATGCCAGGCATTGCTCCTGGACTTTTACAAAATAATTTATTTAATCCTTATGATAATTCTACCAAGTAGGAACTCGTATCTTCATTTTATATATGAGGAAAAGGAGACACAGGGATGTTAAATCATTTTCTCAAGGTCTCAAAGCAAGTAAATGGCCAGATAAGGAGTGGAAAACCAAAATTCAAATGTATGGCTCCAAGATTTTTTTTTTTAAGCACCATGCCATGCTGACGTTTTGGAATTTGGGAAGTTGGGTCTGATGGAGGTGGCACAAGTCTGGCAACAGATGACAGATGGGGTTCTTGGTGTTAACAGCAGAGTAGCAACACAAAACCTCTGCAGCAGAATCTGGGTTGGATTGCTGGGAGCAGGAAATGACTATAAGTCTGTGACAGAAGGTGTGGAAGTAGGCATTGGCCTGGTGAGGTGAGCTTCTGGGGCTAGTCTCGGTGGAAACTGGGTCTCTAACTAGGGCAGCTGTTTGTAAGCAAGAATAATAAGCCAGCCATCTGTGACCCAGAGACGGCATGGAGGTCAGCACTTGGACAGTGACTATTCACCCTATTGTTTCTCAGGGGGAAAAAGATGTAAATTACTTTTCTGACAGTTTCTCCACGTTGTGACAAGTACAGAAGAGAATTCTTGCTGTGATTATGTAAAATATTGCAAAAAATTATGCATTAAGTTTTTTAAGAGCAGGGATAGCCACATGTTCTTTTTATTTCCAAGATCTAGCAGGTTTCTGCAAGATGTTAAATTAATAATCTATAAGAGCTGACTTATTACTGTTATATAAAATGCAAACTAATAACCAGATAAAATTAATAAATTATAGAAAGCAAATAATAGAATAAGTAGAATAATCAATAAACAAATAGGATGATAATAATAAGTCAGTAGAATCATAAGTGAATAGTAAATGAAACAAGAGTCCTATCTACTAACTAGTATATTCATCATAAACAATACAATGAATTTCAAGTAATTTGGAATATCTTATTACATAGTATATGATGTAAGGGATAAATAAAACAGACATTGAATTAATCCTTGCCTAAAATTACTCTGAAGCTATCAAAATTGCCTTTTTTAATTTCTAAAATCTGCAGTATAGAAAAAAGGTGTGATTCCAGTTTATTCAGTCATACATTTTGATCTGACTCTTTGGACATGCCACCAAAATCTACAAAGCAATTTAAAGGAGAATAGTCTTTGCACAGCAGTAAATAAACAAATAAAACTGTAAATGTCTTGAATCTTTGTTCAAGCAATACCTCTAACTAAGGTGTTAAGGAAATACCCTCTCCAAATCTTAAATTTTAAATGAAGGAATTTGTCTAATTTACTTTTTCTTCAACCTTTCTAGATGGTATATAACTTTCCTCATTACATCAGATAACAGAAAAAACATATTTAATAAAAAATATTTTGGAAATATTCTTTTTGAACCAATTTTAGCCACTTTCCAAAAACATTGTTATCAAAATAGTGTTTACCCACAGTAGAAAGTGGAAGTCAACTGCACAGGCAATGTCTTAGAAACTTGGAGAACTGTTAACCCAAATTGAAATATGTGGCTTATCCCAAAACAGAATCATGCTTTCTCTACCTCCCCTCCAAAATAATCATTTTCCTTAGAGTTTATTCTAGTGAAAAGAATCAGAAGACAGAAATATACATTTTTCTGTCTTATTTCATTTTAATTTTTTCTGTTCCTTTTAATTAGGCAATGAGATGGAGGAATATTCCAGTAGTAGCACAATTAATTCCTGAGAAGAATACTTCCCTAACTGCAGACCTGTCTTGACATTTGAATGATGAGAAACATAACATGAAATTTTTTGTCAAGAAAAACTAGAAGGATGCTGAAGAACAGTTCAATTGATACAATGTTTAGCACATAAAATGTGGGTTTATTTTGGATTTCTGTTCCACCATGATGTCCCAACTCTGTGCTGACCACTCCTTGGCTAGTGGCCATTCCAAGAAGAGTGCCTTTGGCTACTGCTGCTCATCCCTTGAACAGGGTCAATTCCAAGAATAGAACAAGGAGAACCTGCAGGAGCCAGGGATCCTCACGGTTGGGCAGTGAGTCTTTTCTTAAGAGAATTTTGATTTCATCTCTGTGCCTCTCCCAGGTTCCACTTATTCATCCATTCAAAAATATGTATTTAGGCCAGAAGTAGAGGTGCCTGCCTGTAATCCCAGCAACTCCAGAGGCTGAGGCAGGAGGATCTCAAGTTCAAAGCCAGCCTCAGCAACTTAGCGAGGCCCTGAGCAACAGTGAGACCCTGTCCAAAACTAAAAAGATAAGAAGGGCTGGGGAATTGGCTCAGTGGTTAAGCACCCCTAGGTTTAATCTGTTCTTGATATTAAGGAGAAATAAAAGGTATGGTTTCAACATCTCCTCCAAAACTCAGGCTGACATGTAATTGACATGTAACAGTATAAAGAGATGGGACCTTTAAAAGGTGACCTTTAAGATGGATTAAGGCCTTTATCATAGGAGTGGGTTAGTTATCACGGGAGTGGGCTCCTGATGAAAGGGTAAATTCAGTCAGCTCTTCTGTCTCACCCAGGTATGCTTCCACACTTTATGATCCCTTCTGCCATGTTATCATGCAGCATGAAGGTCCTCACTAGATGTCAGCTCCTCACTCTTGGGACTCCCCAGCTTCCAACCTATAAACCTCTGTCCTTTCTATGAATCACGCAGTCTCAAGTACTCTGACAGCAGTGGAAAACAGACCAAGACAACACAATAGGCCTGTTACCAACCTTGGGTTCTTGGATCCGAGAGGTAGAAATGTGCCACGGACCCAGAAAGAATTTAAGCACAGGCAAAGCTTTATTCAGGACTTCCGCTAGAACCAGACACTTGGGGACAGAGGTCCCAGGCTGGCTTCAGCCAAGAACAAAGGGGAAGAGCGTTTATGGAATCCGCGGAGTAAGCAGGCACTTGGTCTCTTGATGCCATCACATGTAGAAGTAGGTGGGTCTCTAGTCCTACCTGCCTGCCTCCTCACCATGCCTCTTTATACTCTCATGTCATCACATGTCTCATTAGCATCTTACGTCTCCACCGAAGGGGGCGTGGTTTACTATGCTACCAAGGTAAAGAGAACTGCGGGTTACTCTGCTAACTCTTCTATGCACGCGCTTGCCCCTCGCCACCTAGAGTTGTCCTTATCATCTGGAAAGCCTCTAATATTATTCTTTTCAGAGCGGGTGCCCTTTTTAACTCCTAATCTTAGAGGATGGCTCTTCACCACATAAGACTGAGAGCTAGTTTGGCTGTCTTATTTCCCCTGAAAAGTGTTCATCCCGTTGTCCTAATGGGTCCTGTTTTTGTTTGGGTGGGGTTGTTTTGTTTTATTTTGTTTTTTGGTACCAGGGATTGAACCCAGGGGTGCTCAATTACTGAACAACACCCCCAATCTTTTTAAAAATATTTTATTTAGGGTCTTGCTGAGTTGCTTAGGGCTTCGCTAAGTTGCTGAGGCTGGCTTTGAACTCACGATCCTACTGCCTCTGCCTCCTGATCTGTTGGGAAGGGTCCTGTTTTTCATAGAGGGTCCCTGAGTGTGTCAGACCTCCCTGCAAAAAAAAAAAAAAAAAAAAAAAAAAGATTTAGAGAAGATAAATAAATAAATGAAACAGAGTACGCTAGTGATAAATGCCAAGGAGAAAACTTAAGTATGAAAGGAAGGTATAAAGTATCAATGGGTACTCAGGAATGGTGGTGATTATATGCCTATAATACCAGCTACTCCAAAGACTGAGGTAGGAGGATCACATGTTCAAGACTAACCTGAGCAACATAGCAAGTCTCTATCTCAAAATAAAAACTAAAAAGGGCTGGGTACATCGCTCAATAGTAGAGCACCCCTGGGTTCAATCCCCAGTACTGGAAAAAAAAAAATCAAGCGGATGTAAATTTCAAAAGCTGGAGTTAGAATTTAAGATCTGTTGCCTCTCAAAGCCCTTCCTACATGAAAGCTGACTAAAGTAAAGATGTGAAGGAAGTGAGGAATCTAAACCATTCCAGTATCAGAGGGGAAAGCTTTTCAGGTTGAGCAAATGCAAAGACCCTGAAGCCTAGAGCATTTGAGGAACTCGTATCAAATTGAGTTTGAGAGGCAATTAAGCATGCAAATGCTAATGTCAAGTAGGTGACTACATTTGCTGATCTGAATTTCCTGAGGGAAAGCTGGACTAGTGATACATTTGGAAGTCATCAGCACAGGAATGATATTAATACACATTAGGAGAGGCCATCTGGAAAATTAGATAGATAAAAAAGAGAAAACGTTATCACACAGGTTTTTTGGTACCTGCATCAGTCAGATGTGGGAAAATCCAAGGCACACATCATATAGGCACTTAGTATCCCTGTAAGTAAGTCTGATTTTTATAGTATGCAATTTAAGTTGAGACATCCTGTTCACCTATATAGCCTACAAATGTGCAGGACTCTTCTGGGAAGAGCGAAAAGGTACAAGCCCACAGTCTCTAGCAAGATTTACTAAAAGCTTAAACTTTTGCATACTTTGGCTTTGTGTCTGTGTGCAACAGATTCTAAGGCAGAGACTGCTTGCAAAGAGTTTATTGGAGAGAGACCTTAGGACTAACAACTGAGGTGTTAACTGCAATGCACTTGCCACAGAGGCCTCTGCTGGTCCAATTCTAGGAGCAGCTAGAAATGGGATGGTTCTCAAAAGCTGCCCCTCATTGAGGCTAGGTGGCCTTTATATCCCCTCACCAACCAGTCATTACCTATAGCTGTTCCAAGAAGGGAGCATGAACACAGGGAGTGTGATTCCCAGAGAGGGTCCCAGCTGAGAGTCACAATTACCAATACTCCCAGCAGGGAGGGAAATAAGTGCCTCAGTCCTACAGGGAGTCTTGGGCAGCGCACCCAGCACTCACTGCAGCCTGAAATCCCACTCTTAGAGCCCATCTGAGAGAAGAGTCAAGGATGCCTGCAGAGATGGAGCTATCCAGATGCTCAGCACAACCTCATTTCAACATCAGGTCCAACACTAGTGGAATGGTTAAATTTGCCTCATAGTACATCCAGTTAAGGAAAGATTAAATAATCATTAAAATAATGCTATACAACAGGAATCAGCAAATTTATCAGTAAAAAGTCAGATAATAAATATTTTCATTTTGCAGACTGTATGGTCTCAGTTGCAACTATTCATTTCTGCAGTGTGCAAGCAGCTACAATGTGTGAGCAAAGGGGCATAGGTATATTCCAATAAAACATAATTTACAAAAGCAAATGGTAGGCCAAGTTTGGCCCACAGGCCTTATTTTGGTAATGATTGATTTGGGAACATGCTCAGGATACTTTAGTAACCGAAAGCCAATAATAAAAAAATGTTGTACAATGTGATTCCACACTATAAAATATTTAAAACATATATGTCTATGTACACAAAGTGCAAAACGTGAATAGCAAAAAAAAAAAAAAAAATGGTTTTTTACAAAAAAAAAATAATTAAAAAAAAAAAAAAAAAATTAAAAGAAGAAATTTTAATCTTTAGTGAAATATGGTAGAAGTCTATCCTGGCGCTAAGGAGAACGTGTGTACCTAACCAGCCAAGAGTCTGGATTTGAATTGGCATCATTTAAATCATCTCCTCCTGGCTGTGGTTTAGCGCCACCTGCTGTCACTATAAGATAAGACCATTAGTCCAGCCTCCCAGGGGGAATGGAAGTCAACCACCCACCAGGTTAGATCTACGTTTTTAGCCGCGCCCCCATAATATCAGGGGTTTTCACTGAGATTGTTCTGTGTGGTCATCCAAGGGCTGATGTCCCCAGTATATAAATTATTGAATGGCTCTAATAATAGAGAATACTAATATCAATAAGAACTAGGTGCATGATACACACCAGCAATTCATAAAACAGGAATGACCAACAAACAGGAAGTGCCTGATGCCCAACATCTTTGTAATCACAGTAAGGCGAATTTAAACAAAGAAATGTCACTTGTAGCATCAAAAGAGATCTTTTGCTTAAATATAATAAATGTCCATTTTTAGCAAAGGTGTAGGGGGAAAGCACTCATAGCTTGCTGAATGGAGTGTAAATTGGAAAAATCGTCAAGAGAACAACTCAGCAACAGATATCAAAACCTTCAAAAAAATAGTATTCTTAGAACCAGCGGTTCCATTTCTAGGAATTTATCCTTACATGATCAATTATTAATATATGTTTATTCCCATCAGCTATGTCTATCAGAGTAAAAGTTTAGCCATAATAAAATGTCCAACTATAAAGCATCAATAAGCTGAGTTGTGAAACACCCATCAGTGTCCATCAAAGGATTGTCATGCATTCACTAAGTTTCATGCATTGACCTGAAAAGATGTCAGTCATTTACTGAGAAACGAATAGTAGAGTTTCAAGGTATTATATACAATATGACCCATTTATGTAAGAAAATAATTGCATATATGTTACATATATGCTTATAAAATCTAAAACAATATGCACCAACATGCTAACAAGGCTGTTCTGGAAGAGTGGAAACATAGGATAGTGGAGAGTGGAAATAAAGTAGAGTTACTTTCTACTGCCTGTTGACAAGCATTTTCTAATTTTCTGAAATAAGCACATATTACTTGGAAAATTTAAAACTCTCTAAAGAAAAACCATTTGCACATTTAAATGTTTTTACAGTGAATACCCTATTCATTTTCAAGAAAAATTTCAAGAACAGTCAAACAATAAGTAAGTAATATGTAGAAACTAAAAACAATAAGGAAAAAAATTATATGAGGGAAGAAGCAACTAGAATTAAGGGTTGAAGCAGGGACAAGAAAACTGTTCTAAAAGAGGCAGCCCTGGAAAGGTGGTAAATTTGGTTTCAAGGAAAGAAAAGAACAGGATGTGGTGGTAGGTCTTGCTCCAGGACCAATCCCATCAAAAGTTGTTCTAGAAATACTCGGGCACCTATGGTGAAGGGGTCACAAGTTAGTACGTACATATGATCCATTAGCCCTCTGTAGAAATGCTTATATTCACTCTATACCCAAAGGGACAATGGTAGGCTTTGGACTTGCTCTTGTATGCCACTGTGGGAGGGACACAAGGTTTACCTGGCACCTCTCAACGAAGGTTTCCTGACACCTGGCTTCTCTGTCTTCCTCCAGGCATAAACGCTGAAGGAGAACAATTGCTTGCTGGGACCTGCACCTTGCTCCATCTAATCAGCCCCACATGAAAGTTGAGTCTTGTTCCTTTTCTTTGTTCATGGAAGGATTTAGTTAGATAGTTGATATTCCCTACTGATTCCCCTCCATATTCTGTTAACTCTATCAGGGGACTCCTGTGACCTAACCCTACAGTCAACCCTCCCAAGCCTGGCCTGAATCTGTAGCCTCACCACTCAGTCATCTTGTGGCAGAAGTCACACGACCAAATAGATGCTTGCTGGTGGCCAAGAGGAAGCATGAAGAGAAAGAACAGAAAGTGGAGCCAGGTGGTAGAATAGGACTTACCAGCATTTATCCTAAAGAAACATAAATTTGAACAACTATTCACACATGAAAACACCTTCCCTAGTGCTAAGGATACCAAGTGACAGATCACCAGGTTGTAGCATTATAATAAGAAAATCTGCATGAAGAGGGTAAAGGGACAGTTGTACATTACCTGCATCACCCTTCCCCAAGCTGAGGCAGCAGAGCACAGAAAGATAGCAATTGCTTGGGGAAAAGAGAGGGACATAAACAAAAGACTTTGCACTAGGCCCCCCCACAGCCTCTGGAAGACCCCACATCCCCTGATTCAGGCTAGTACCCATGACCTGAACCTCCAGGCCTGTCACAGAACCAGGCAAGAATCTGTAGCACCTGTAATGGACAGAACCTGCTGTTCGTGTCATTGTCAGCCAACTAAAGAAGTCCTGGGCCCTGGAGAAACCTGTAGAGTCAGCATCAGTGGCCACAGGGCTTTGGGCATGTCCCAACATTATACCAGACTTAGCAGCCACAGAATTCCAACCCAGCACCAGGCTGACCATAATGGTCCTGAGCTTAGGACACCCTCCTAACGATATTAGGGCCCCAGCATGGGGCCCATGACACATAAGCTGCCTGGGATCTGTAGACAGGATGAATTGCCCTAGTTCAAAGGGTTTTCCTAGATGAACCCCGTCTGCAAAAACTGGAATAAGTGACTATTTCTTCAAATGTGTAGTCAACAACAGACAATCACAAGAATCAAGTATAATAGGGGAAATATGACATCGCCAGACAGACAAAGTGCCAATGATGGACCTTGAAGAGATGGCGATGTATGAACTGCTTGACAATGTATTCAAAATAACTGTTTCAAGGACGCTCAGCAAACTTTAGTAAAATGCAGAGAACAACTCAAAAAAATAAGGGAAACAATAAATGAATAGAATGAGAAATTTAACAAAGCAATTGAATTTTTAAAAATATCAAATAACTTAATCAGGGCTAGACGTGGTGGTGCACGCCTGTAATCCCAGCAGCGCAGGAGTCTGAGGTAGGAGGATGGCGAGTTCAAAGCCAGCCTCAGCAAAAGCAAGGCACTAAGCAACTCAGTGAGACCCTGACTCTAAATAAAACACAAAATAGGGCTGGGGATGTGGCTCAGTGGCCGAGTGCCCCTGAGTTTAATCCCCAGTACCCAAAATAAATAAAAAATAAACAAATAAATAAATAACCTACTCAGGAGACTGAAGCAAGAGGATTGCAAATTGAGGCCAGACTGAGTGTCAAGACCCTCCCTCAAAAAACAAACAGGACTGGGGTCGTAGCTCAGTAGTAGAGCACTTGCCTGGTACATGTGAGGCACTGGGTTTGATCCTCAGCACCACATGAAAATAAATAAATAAAATAAAGGTATTGTGTCTATCTAAAAATTTTTAAAAACATATTTAACAAACAAACAGCCAGGTGCAGTGGCACGTGCCTGTAATCCCAGCGGTTCCAGAGGCTGAGGTAGGAGGATTATGAGTTCAAAGCCAGCCTCTGCAAAAGCAAGGCACTAAGCAACTCAGTGAGACCCTGTCTCTAAATAAAATACAAAATAGGGCTGGGGATGTGCCTCAGTGGCCGAGTGACCCAAGTTCAATACCCAAAACAAACAAACAAACAAAAATGTAAAACTGAAAAATACAACAAATAAAATGAAAAATGTAGTAGGGAGCATTGACAGAAGAACTGACCAAGCAGGTTATTGGAAAGTATACAGTCAGAGGAGGAAAAAGGAGAATGAAAAGAATGAAGCAAGTTCACAAGATCCATGTGACAACACCAAAAGAGCAAATGCTTGAGTCACTGACATCCAAAGGAGAGAAAAGAAAAAAGCAGGAAACTTATTTAAAGAAATAATAGCAAAATATTTTTCAAAACCTGGAGGAAAAAAAGTAAATATCAAAGTAAAGAAAAGTCAAAGGTCCCCGACCAGATCCAACCCAAAGGTGACTTCTAAAATGGGTTATAATCAAACAGGCCAAAAAAAAAAAAAAAGATTCAGGAAAAAAGAAACAAATCACATAATAGGGAGTTCAAATACCCCTCATGGCAGACTTCTCAGCAGAAACTTTGCAGGTCAGGAGAAAGTGGGATGATGTATATTCAAAGTGCTGGTGGGTGGGGTGCTGCCAACAGAATGCTTGCCCTACTCAGCAAGGTGTCTTTAAGAAACTCAGGAGAGATGAAAACATTCCCAAACAAAAGCTGAGGAAGCTCATCAGGACCAGACCTGTCTTACAAGAAAGGAGTTCTTCAGGATGAAAGAAAAGTACACTTGGGAGTGACAGGGAAGCACCTGAAAGTTAAAAACTCACAGGTAAAGGTAAGTACACAGTCAAGCTCAGAGCACTCTGGTACTGAAGTATAAATCACTACACATCCAGTGTGGAGGTTAAAACTACTGAAAATAATAATAATCTACTAAGTTACGTACAATATAAAAAGACATAAATCATGTCCCCAAAATTCAAAATGTGACTGGGCACAGTGGTACACACCTGTAATCCCAGCCACTTGGGAGGTTAAGACAGGAGGAGGATTCCAAGTCCAAGGCCAGCCTCAGCAACTTAGTGAGATCCTTAAAAAATAAAAAGGACTTGGGTGTAGCACCCTGGATTCAATCGCCAGTACAAATAAATAAATAAATAAGCGAATCAAAATGTCACAGTGAAATTAAAGTGTTAATTTTTTTTCTTGTAATCAAAGTTAAGTTACTATCAGTTTAAAATAGTCTATTTTGACTACAAGATGTTTTTCATAAGCCTCATGGTAACCACAGAGCAAAAATCCTATAGCCGATGCACAAAGAAAAAAAAAAAATTTAAAGCAAGAAATCCAAATAAAATTAGAGAAAATCTCCTAACCACAAAGGAAGACAGTAAAGGAGGAACAAAGGATCTACAAAACAACTAGAAAACAATTAATAAAATGGCAGTACTAATCCTTATCTATCAATTACAACCTTTCCTGTAAATAGATTAAATTCTCCTATCCAAGACAAAGTGAATAGATTTAACAACAACAACTACATGCTGCCTACAAGAGACTCACTTCACCTAAAGAAGGACACACATAGACTGAAGGTCAAGGGAGAGAAAAAGACACTTCCTGCAAATGAAAACCAAACTGGACTAACCACACTTGGATAAAATAGACAATAAAACAAAAACGAGTTGGACGCAGGGGAACGTGCCTGTGATCCCAGTGGTGCCAGAGCCTGAGGCAGAAAGATCATAGCTTACCAAGGTCCCTAAGCAACTTAGTGAGACTTTGTCTTAAAATTTAAAAAACAAAACAAAACAAAACAAAAAGGCTAGGGATGTGGTTAGTGGTAAAGTGCCTCTGGGTTCCATCCCCAGGACTCAAAAAAATCAAAAACTGTAAAAAAGAAGACAGAAGCTAATGATATAATTATAAGGCGGTCGATTCAGCAAAAAGACCTGATTGTAAACATATATACACCCAACATCAGAGCACATAAATATAGAAAGCAAATATTAATGTATATAAAGGGAGAGAAAGACTGCAATACAATTGTAGTAGGGGATTTCAACACCTCACTTTGAACAACAGACAGGTGATTCAGACTGAAAATCGAAAAGGAAGCATCATAGCGAACATATACATAACATTCCATCCAACAGCTGTACAATATGCATTCTTCTCAACTACCCAGGACAGACCACATATTAGACCTTAAAACTAGTCCTAATGCATTTAAGAAGAGTGGAATAATGCCAGGTATCTATTCTGACCATAATAGTATGAAATTAGAAATCAATAACAGCAGGAACTTTGGGAAGTTCACGAATATGTACAAATTAAATAGCATGTTCCTGAACAGTCAATAGATCAATCAAGAAGCTAGAAAAGGATATTTGAAAACATTTGAGACGAATAAAAATGGAAATGCAACTCATCAAAACTTACGGGAGCCGGGCGTGGTGGCGCATGCCTGTAATCCAAGCGACTTGGGAGGCTGAGTCAGGAGGATCACGAGTTCAAAGCCAGCCTCAGCAACTTAGCGAGACCCTAAGCAACTCAGTGAGACCCTGTCTCTAAATAAAATACAAAAATAGGGCTGGGGATGTGGCTCAGTGGCCAAGTGTCCCTGAGTTCAATCCCTGGTTCAAAAAAAAAACAAAACAAAACAAAACAAAACAAAACTTACAGGATACAGCCAGAGCAGTTCTAAGATGGTAGTTTGCAGCACCAAGATAGGGGGAAAAAAAGTCTCAACCAACCTTAAGAAACTATTAAACAAACTAAGCTCACAATTAGTGGAAGAGATGAAATAATAATAAAGATCAGAGCAGAAATAAAAGAAATAGAGGCTGGAAAACAGTAGAAAAGATGAATGAAATGAACAATTGCTTTTCTGAAAAGAGAAAATCAACAACAATGATTCTCTACAGGGGACATCCCAGGTGACCTTGAATAGCCATCACTGACCCTCCTTCCCCACCACCACCACCATGTACCTGGAGCATCACAAACCCAGGATCATATCCCCCCCACCAAAAAAAAACAAGGATATAGAAAACAGAATATAGTAAAAGGACAAAATAATTAGTGACCCAAGATGTTCATGAAGCCAATCAGGCTATAATTTTCTATTCATTCGAGGAATATTTATCACCATCTAAAAGATGACCAAGTGTTACAGTGAGACTGTTCAAACCTCAGATCTGTACTTCCCATTTCTGTGTGCTGTCTGGCACAAAAAAGTTCTATCAACATTCAACAAATGTTCTATGCCCAATTACTTCTCTTAATTATTTTGATCTTATGCCTTATTTGAAAAACACATAATAGAATATTCCCTGGAATGAGCAAGAAATAGAAGCCCTGAGTCCTATTCTCAAATCTGCAAAGATCCATCAGGAGCCATATGCCACACCTTGCAATATTTGGTTTTCCTGCTAATCTAAATGCATGCAATATGTTAAGCTGAAATTTTTAAAATACAAATCATCTGCATCACAAAAAAGTTAATGTTTGCTATTTGCAAATCATTCTGCACTTATTATAAAAATATCATATTCTATAGGAGGCTGAGGCAGGAGGATCACAAGTTGGAGGCCAGCATTGGCAACTCAGAAGACTCTCTCTCAAAATTTAAAAATTAATTAAAGGGCTGGACTTGTAACTCAGTGTAGAGTTACTGGTTCAAAACTCAGTACCACAAAAAAAAATCAATTCTATAATGAAATGTAGTTCACATGATTCTTTACAAATCAAAACAAATTGCCAAATCCCAAAATATTAAAAATATAACGAAGGCCAGAGAATTGTTCTGGGAGTCCAGATATCTGGGACTCAGGTCTGTTTCTTTTAAACTACCATATAGCTAACAACTCCCGGCACTTGTGAGCATTTTCCTTCACTGGAACTTCACCAGATTCTTGACTCTTCCAATGTACAGATGAAAGAAATTCCAAGAATTAATTTGTTATCTTTAGCAAATCATTATTTCAAATAAAGACGGAGTATTAAATTTGAGGTTGTCTCAAAACAATGGCAACTAATGTTTACTAAAGAATTCTAACACTTCAGTGAAGAACAGAATTGAACTTGCACACATGATTGAAACCCTTTAATCCACTAAACACCAATCTTCTAGGCAGTTTGCAAATCACAGAATTAAGATTAGCTTGTTTAACACGATTTGTCATCGTTTAAAAGAAAAGTCACATAGATACAACTGAAAGAAAGCACGAAATGCATTTAAGGAAATAGGAACAAGAAGAAAATCCTGTGGATTTGTCTGTATGTTGATTTATACAGTGATTCATTAGGCAAAGAATTCGAGGCAGTGGTGGCTGTTTAAATCATTAACGCGCTTCCTGCCAGTCAATTCTTAACAGACCTGGGGTAAAATAAGAACTAAATTTCAAAGCTAAATTTACAAAGCAAAAAAAGAGATGGAAAATGAAAAAGCTATCGCTCAGATGATGACTACAGAAAAACTTCACCAACCCCAGGCAAAGTTCAGAGGGAACAGATAATGTTAAATCTTGTCCTTTCTCATTCTTTCCACAGAAAGCTCTTTCCCCCAGGCTCTTAAATTTCTAAGTTCCATCAGATTTCCTTCACTTAGCTATTCTTTTTTTCTTTAAATTTTCTCTTAGTCCCATGACAGTCTTTATGAAAATGAAAAGATTCTATTTCATCATTTATAAGGAGAGAGAAACCCGATGACTGATTCTTACATCGCCGGCATTTGTGTACCATTTTACCACTGGTGGTTAGACCGCTTTCTTGGGTTCATCATTTGGACAAAGGAAGAAAGATGACCAACATATTATGTTTTGGACACTTTTTTTTTAACCACCTTATAAGGGCATTATGGCAATTATTCCCAGTTTAACCATTTAAAAGCTTGCAAAACATGGGCTAGCGTGGTAAAGCGCCTGCCTCGTATGCATGCACCAAGCCCTGGTCCCGGTTCCAAAAGAAAAAACAAAAATCTTGTAAAATACCATATAGACCCCGGAGAGATGCCACCCTAAATATGAGAAGTAGCATCATGCCATGTGAAAAACAGTACAGCTGCAGCATAAAGCCTGATAACCCAAAGGGCTGCACAAAGGGAATCCTCACCGAATTTAATAATGCATCCCAATAAACACAATTTAAGGAAAAATTAAGAGAAGCCAGGACATTGGATAACAAATGACAGAGTATACAGATTAAAGCATGTACGCATTTCAATGGAGACTGAATAGATATGGAAGAAAGTTTTAAATAAACATAAGTCAACTACCTAAGTATAAAGCTAAAGAGACTAAGAAATATTTTTGGAAGTATCTATGCTTTTTTTAAAAGACACCTTTTAAAAATCGTGGTAAAATAAATACATAACATAAAATTTACCATTTTCTTAAAAAAATTTTAGGTTGTAGATGGATACAATAACTTTATTTTATTTATTTATATGTAGTATCAAACCCAGTGCCTTGCACGTGCTAGGCAAGCACTCTGCTACTGAGTCACAACCCCAGCCCCAAATTTTCCATCTCAATCAGTTTTTTAGCACACAGTTCAGTGGTGGTACATACATTCACATTGTTGTGCAGCTGATCTCCAGAACTCTTTTTGTACCACAAAACTAAAACTCTATTCCCACTAAACAACTCCTTAACCCCCATCCACCCTTCTGCTGTCCATATGAATTTAACTACTCTAGAAATCTCATGTAAGTGGAATCATACAGTATTTTTTTTGGTAGTGGAAATGAACCAGGGGCTCAATACCACTGAGCTAAGGCTAACCTCAAACTTGCCATCCTCCTGCCTCTGCTCCCCTGCCCCCAAGTTGCTGGAATGAGCCACCACACCTAACTTTAAACCAGAGAAACTATAAACTTGAAATGAAAGGAAATTATCTATAGTACTTGGGGACAGAACAACACAAAGCAGAATTCGAACTGGGAGGGCTCTGGATTTCAGAAGGGACACAGTGACCCCATTCATAACACGAGTTATCAGAAGTAGATACAGATACACTTTTCTCAAATGTCTTTTTAATAAACACAGAAAAACTTAAGCAAAGAGTAGATGGGAGAAACTCCAGATTTCACCGTCTGTGAACTGACTCCAAGAATAATATGGATTATTAAAAGTGGGTTCAGATCTTCACCTCTCAGCATCTTTCTAACAAAAAGAGGAGAAATTGACAATGTCTTTGCTTCTTAAGATCTGATAAAGTGTTTGGGGTGGTGGCTCAGTAGTAGAGCACTTGCCTAGCATGTGTGAGGCGCTGGGTTTGATCCTCAGCACCACATATAAATAAATAAATTAAATAAAGGTCCATCCACAACTAAAAAATTTTTTAAAAGATCTGATAAAGAAGGAAATTGCTATCATTATGTCAGACTAGAGTTCAATCAGAAGGAAAAGCATATTTGGGGCATCAGCAGTCTGACCCTCTACTAAATCAAGCTGTCTGGAAATTTGTCTGGTCGTGCTTAGACAGTACCCTTCAACACAGGTGTTCCTGGGATCTAACAATACTTACCTGGAAGGCAATCTATTTAAGTTTTCATTAACAGCAAAAACATATCATTCAATATCAAAATACAAAAATTGCAAAAAACCTAACTGCATAAACTTCAGCAACCTCCAAAACAGGCTGATTGAAATAATCGAAGAGAATATTTAATTAAACCTGGAATGAACGCTGATGTTAGAGCCAATTTCTAACTTTTGACCACAGTACAAACAAAGAGTTCCGTGTTGGAAATCTTTCATTCTCATCATTTTAATTACATGTGATAATCTGCGGGTGTTCCCTGCAATTGGGAAGTCATGAAGCAAATTTAATGGAATTATATTTTCAGAAAAGAATTACCAGTCATCTAAATCTCTGAAAGGTTAAAACGATAATTCTGGATTTTTTTTTTCTTTGCTCCCCCTTTTTTTTTTTTTTCAGTGTAGTAAATGCCCCAGGGCTCTGACCCAGCCTTAGAAAAACAGCCAGTAGAGTGGGTTCATGAAAAAGAAATTATCCAATTATGGATTAGCAAAACTGTAACAGGAATTAAGAAGTGACAAAGAAAAGGAACACCCTGGAAAAGTGTGTATATAAGAGCCGGGAAGACAGCCTCCATAGGCTCTTCCCTCCACCTGTCTCTCGTATTCACTGGGACAAGCTAGCTAAACTCTGCAGGAGCAACATGTCTTGCTCTTCTCGCATCTCCTCCTCCAGGGCTAGTAGCAGCAAGGTGTCCACTGGTAGAAGCAGCGTCCGCAGTGGAAGCAGATGTGGTCTGGGGGGCAGCTCTGCCAGAGGCTTCCAAGGAGGAGCTGGCAACTGTGGCCTGAGTGGGGGATCTAGCGGTGGCTTTGCAAGAGGCTTTGGTAGCTGCTCAGTAGCAGGTGGTTTGGGAGCAGGCTTAGGCTCTGGGGCTGGCTTTGGTGGGGGCTCTGGATTTGGCAGCGGTGCTGGTAGAGGCTTCTACACCCATGGAGGTAGTATGGGAGGTTGCCTGAGTGGTGGCATTGGTGATGGCGGCCTTTTATCTGGAGGTGAAAAGCAAACTATGCAGAACCTCAATGACCGCCTGGCCAATTACCTAGACAAGGTCAGAGCCCTGGAGGAGGCCAACACTGATCTAGAGAATAAAATCAAGGAGTGGTATGACAAATTTGGTCCTAGGTCTAGAAATGATGGTTCTGGAAGAGACTACAGCAAATACTATTCAATAATTGAAGATCTCAGGAACCAGGTGAGACTCTATCTGTGGCTAAGTTTCTGTGATGTATCTTTCACTTTTATTCAGCTCATATGCTGTAATGAAAATTCAAAGTCAAGGAATTATTTGAAAATATATTTGCTTGTTGTATACGCAAAATGGTACATGGAATGTCTTAATGATGAGAGCCCACTATCTGACATCTAACTGCATTAATTTTCTGCTTGCATCTCAGATTTAAGTATTTCTTCATAAGAGTAAGATGTTTATCACGCCGGGCAGCTAACATGTATAAGACTGATTGCAAAGAATCCATTAGTTGAATCTAATTATTCTATGGTTAATTCTGACAGATTAACACATTTTAGTGTCTTACTAGATTTAAAAAGTCCTTGGGACTATTTTTCTTCCTAGAAAATCTAGTACAAATACTGTATGAGAATGTAGTGGAACCTAAAATGCTTGGCCACGGTTGTATGGAAAATATATTTTTAAAGGCATTTTTTTCTAAGTGAAATTCAACCTTTGCACTGTGTTCTGAAAGAGTTCATGGAATAACTGCTCTTCCAAACAGTGAAAATACACAGAAGGGCTATGTTCTGTGCCTATTCCTATAAAGGGGCAAACTGTTACCCTTTTGCAAAAAGACGTAATCCTAAATAAACAGGTTTCTCATTACTATGTAAGTTTGCAAATCAATTCACCATTAAGGGCTAATAACAACACTTGTGGCTTGTTGTGGCTCAACAACAAGGGGGTTGTGGCTCAGTGCTAGAGCGCTTGCCTAGCATGTGTGAGGCACTGGGTTCGATCCTCAGCACCACACAAAAATAAATAAATGAAATAAAGGCATTGTGTTCATCTACAACTAAAAAGTATATTAAAAAAAAAAAAAAAAGAGCTAATAGCGCAGGAGACGTCTGTCCTCGCAGGCAGGCATGCAGACACAAGGCAAATATCATGAGTGAACCGTTCATTATTATCATCTTTTCTAGATCATCACTGCCACTGTTGAAAATTCTGGGACCATTTTGCAGATTGACAATGCCAAACTGGCTGCTGACGACTTCAGACTGAAGTAAGAAACATAAGACTTGAAAACAAGCGCGATGGGAAAAATAAAATTCAATCCATTTGCTTAAAAAAAAAATTTAAATATCTTTCTGGGAATTACGACCTAAATTCAATTTGCAAACATTCCACTGGTAAACTTTAGAAACCATCATTCCAGGAAAAAAATAAATTAAAAAAAAAGAGGCAAGTTAGGGATGAGAATTTCATTATAAAATTATTAGACAGAATTAGGACTAACACCAGACATCTGTTTTTCTTTATGGGGGGAAATCATCACAGAAAACTTAGTAGCCTTCATTTATCAAAATGCATAGAGATGAGGCCAGGCGTGGTGGCGCACGCCTGTAATCCAAGCGACTTGGGAGGCTGAGTCAGGAGGATCGAGAGTTCAAAGCCAGCCTCAGCAACTTAGCGAGGCCCTAAGCATCTCAGTGAGACCCTGTCTCTAAATAAAATACAAAATAGGGCTGGGGATGTGGCTCAGTGGCCGAGTGTCCCTGAGTTCAATCCCTGGTTCCAAAAAAAAAAAAAAAATGCATAGAGATGAAAACTTTCTCAGTATGTAGGAAATGCAGGTACTCTTTGAAGTGGGTCTGGCAGCTCACTGCTGCCTTCCTGGTGCCCCCTCCAGGTATGAGAATGAGCTGTGCCTCCGTCAGAGCGTGGAGGCAGACATCAATGGCCTGCGGAAAGTCCTGGACGACCTGACCATGACCCGCTCCGATCTGGAGATGCAGACTGAGAGTCTCACTGAGGAGCTGGCCTACCTGAAGAAGAGTCACGAGGAGGTAGGGACCAGAGTAAAAATGCTGACTTCTCTATTTTTCCCCACATCTGTTTCATAAGGAAAAGCTCAATAGAGTTTCCACATCCAAAGACCAGAAAAAGAGTAATAATGAGCATAGTATACCTGAACTTGATTTTTTTGCCCCCCCTCCTCAGTGTCCCAATTTCAAATTTGTGTTAGCTCTGCCCATTTTAGGAAGTTGTTGCTTTTCTATTAGAATCACGGTGATTGTTTCTCCTTGGGGCCAGGAAATGAAGAGCATGCAAGGAAGTTCTGGAGGGGACGTGACTGTGGAAATGAATGCTGCCCCAGGAACTGACCTGACCAAATTATTGAATGACATGAGGGCCCAGTATGAGGAGCTGGCTGAGCAGAACCGCCGGGAGGCAGAGGAGCAGTTTAACAAGCAGGTAGGTCCTCTCTGTGGGGCATCTAAGCCTGCAGCTACACACTTCTGCTGCTTTCGTAACCTAAAAGAAATGCATTTTATTTCTATTTAGAGTGCATCCCTGCAAGCACAGATCTCTACTGATGCTGGGGCCGCCAATTCGGCCAAGAATGAGATAACAGAACTGAAACGAACCCTGCAAGCCCTGGAAATTGAGCTTCAGTCCCAACTGGCCATGGTATATGCAAATTGCTTTTCAAAATCTCCAACAGGGAGTTAAATAAATGCGTTTTTTTTTTTTTCTTTTTAGAGATGTTCACTAGTCATATGATAAAAGCAGTCTTTGGGAGAACTGTACTATGGTTCTAGAAAGCATAAAGCAGTTAATGTACTCTATTTCCATGAAATATTTAATCTAAAAAATAATGCCAACAAAAATTAAAGAAGCAATGATTAATCAAGAGAGGTTGTTACTGGGTGAAAGGATACCTCTAGAAGCATATAAAATTGTATTTTTTTTTTTTTTTTTTAGATATCATCCTTTGACTTATCTTCATGATAAATTTTTTATTTGCTTTTTCTCTTAGAAAAGCTCCTTGGAAAGCACTCTGGCTGACACAGAAGCTGGCTACGTGGCTCAGTTGTCAGAAATTCAGATGCAGATCAGCAGCATGGAGGAGCAGATCTGCCAGATCCGGGGCGAGACTGAATGCCAGAACACAGAATATGAGCAACTGCTGGACATCAAGACCCGCCTGGAGATGGAGATCGAGACCTACCGCCGCCTGCTCGATGGAGAAGGAGGGTAAACAGAAACGTGTCCAAATGCATACTTTGGCGAATTCGTTTTATGAAACCAAAAAGAGACACTGAGGTTGGACTTGTAGTTATAAAGTTAAAAAGTCCCAGACAAGGTCCAATCAAAAGATATCCAAGCCGGGTATGGTAGTGCATGCCTGTAATTCCAGCAGCTAAAGTGGAGGATCTCAAGTTCAAAGCCAGCCTCAGCAACATAGGGAGGCCCTAAGCAATTTAGTAAGACCCTGTCTAACAAAAAAAAAAAAAAAAAAAGTGCTGGGGATGTTGCTCAGTGGTTAAGCACCCCTGAGTTCAATCCATGGTACCAAAAAACAAAACAAGCAAAAAATAAATCTATAAAAAGATCCAAAGCTTCATCTTGGAGAATTGCCAGCATGGAGGGTTTTCCTTACCTTTGAAAACTGCAAAGGAAAACACAATTCTTCTTTTCTCTAGTAGTTCCAGTTTTGGAGGATCTGATTATAAAAACTCAGGATCCAGAAATGTAGGATCCAGGGATTCATTATCAGGTGACTCAAGATCTGGAAGCTGTTCTGGTCAAGCAAGAGGTAGTCATTTTTTTTTAATGTTGATGATAATTTTGTAATCTTTAAATTTTACTCTTAAGTGAAAGCATGGTTTACTTGTCACATTAGAGTGTATACTGTGTTTACATAATCCTACCCAGAGAGAACACTCTTAATGAACATAATTGAATTTCTCTTGATTTTCGTTTCTGTGAGTTCCCAGACTGACCTTGTCATCCCGTGATTTTCAGATCCCAACAAGACGAGAGTCACTAAGACCATCATAGAAGAGGTGGTGGATGGCAAAGTCGTCTCATCTCAAGTCAGCAGTATTTCAGAGGTGAAAATAAAATAAGCGATTTCCAGGTCAACAAGAGTGCCTTCCAAAGGAAAAAAAAAAAAATCAAGGAAGACGCAAGCAAAAAAAATCACATCATTCTAGTTATCTTTCTGAATATCTCCGTGGAAACCCTCAGTCTGGAAATAGATGACTAGCCAATTTTTCTGCATCCTCTTATTTCTTTATTAGAATGCTCTAGAAAGGAGAAAGGACAGCCCTGCTCTACTTGCTTCTGTGCTTCAATAAACTTACTCTTGCAAGTTAACAAAATCATTGCTGAATGTTTTTCTTTTTTTCTATTTTATTTTACTTTTATTTTTTATTTTACATTTGCTGGGTGAGCACTCTGACACTGAGCTATGCCCCAGCTCCATTCCTGAATTTTTTAAGAAAACCAATATATTACTTAGAAATGAGGTTATCGATTGTAATCTAGCTGCATCATTCTATTACAAATATTAATTCTTTATAATGTCCCTTCATAAAGTCAGTATTGTAATCGTCTTATATGTGGGCATTTTTGAACATTGCACAAACATTAAGTGACACTATAGATTAATTAGACTTCAGTGTCCCTAACAGTGTAGTGAACAACTTAGCACACAAAGAAGAATGAGATTATTTGAATAATCAACTTATCAACAGTGAATGTCCTATGTTTTTGTGTCCATTGATAAAATGGGGCATTTCATAAGAAAAAAAAAGAAATGTAAGTTATGCTCCTACTCTGGGAAGCTTACGCTATAGGTGGGGAGGAAAGTTGAAACACAAAGAAGATAATAGGAATCAAGAGGTGTAAAGAGTAAAGGACTTGATTTCACAATACTCACCAGAAGTGCCACGGGAATCAGACATGACATGTCTGTAAGATGTTTTGGAGACGAGCCCAATAAAGAGCCTTGGGAAATAAGGTTGGATTCTGACATGGTGCCAGGTTTCTTAAAACCTTGAAAGTCCCAAAGAGAGGAGATGCTCTGGCACTCATTTCTTTGCTGAATCTAACCACATCTGGAGTGGTCACTTGGAAAAGCTGGTGTTTCTTTTCCCCACTCTGCAATTCTGAGGTCTTTTACCCCATGGGTGGTGACAGCCCCAATCTTTCACTTCAGCAGTATCCCTGCAGCCACAGGGCTCTGGGCTTGTCTTGCTTGGCATGATGAGTCCCATTTAAGGTAGTGTAGGAAGCAGTGCAGGTCACAAGAAGAACCCGTCATGAGACCAAGTCAGGCATTTCCATTTAAGGAATTTAATATAACCAGATCACAAACTAGAGAATCAACTCCATAGCCAGTCCTCAAGAAAAGAACACAGGAAATGGCTTGAAAAGCCAAATTTAAAAGTTATAAGAGGATGACCCTGAGCATAATTCATGCAATCAGCACCTTCAAATATAAAACCAATAAGACCTATACGAGAATATCAAACTTTAATCATCAAAACAAACAAAAAATGTAGTTTTTCATCCTTTAGGCACATTGAATGATGCAAAAAATGAACCTGAAGGGTACATGGCAACTCTTCAATCTCTAGCCACAGAATACATTGAAAAGCTAAGCAGAAAACCACTACCCAAAAAACACAATGTTGTCTTAAATCAAACATGTTTCTCATCAAATCATTACAGTAAATAAAACCCTGAATGTTTCTCTTCCACTGGAAAATTAAGAAATACATAATTAAGAATATGAACCAGATGATCCAGCCTGGATGTTTTGAGAAATGGAAAAAAAAAAAAAAAAAAAAGCCGTTTGGTGCCTCCTCCCGTGCGGAGGGCCATCACAGTCACCCAAGGAAGCCTGTCTCCATGGGTCTTCCCAGATCTAGTTTCCTAGCTGTGGACCCTGCCTACCTGGGACCTGTATTTAATGGCCAGTAGTATCCTCATGTCAAGGCAACAGTATGAGGCAACTCTAGAACTCATCTGGAGGTGAACACTCTCACTCTGTGTTTTCTTGACATGTGTTAAGATGCTGCATTTGCACTAAAGGACTGTTCAGAAACAGACACGTCCAGTTCATTTACAGGTTCCAAGATCCTGAGACACAATAGAAGGTATTGCTAAGAGCATCCTTGATATTTTACCAACACTATGGAACCATTTTGGATCCTAAAATTTATTTAGAGTACTGAATAAAAGGTTAAGAATAGCTGGATGGCTATGGCACACACCTGCAATCCCAGAAGCTCAGGAGGTTGAGGCAGGAGGATTGCAAGTTCAAAAGCACCTTCAGCCAAAGCAAGGTGCTAAGCAACTCAGTGAGACCCTGTCTCTAAATAAAATACAAAATAGGCTGGGGATGTGGCTCGGTGGTGGAGTGCCCCTGAGTTCAATCCCTGGTACCAAAAAATAAAAATAAAAATAAAAAAGATTAGGAATAGAACATTCATTATTACCTGTCCTAAAATTACTTTAGAATGATGTAAGAAGAAAATGTTTATTTTTGAGACTTCAAAGTTCAGCTCTCTGGCAACTTTTAAGCAAGAGGAGCACGTTTCTTCTGAGTGGACATACCCATAGGAAGGAAGAGCCAGTACCTACACGTATATGGATTTTCAACCATTGACTTCTGATCCAGAGACTCATAGGGTTGTTCTTGTCTTTCTGACCTCAAGGGACAATGGATAAGAAGGGTGAGAATTCTAGAAGTGGCATCTGTCATCACAGATTAGAAACAAGATGTATAGCAGGCGGCACAAAGGAAACAACCAAAGGATTTGAAGCTCTAAGGAAAGAAGCCCAAACTTGCCTAATGACTTCATGGAATTAAACAGCGTTCAAACAAGAGGAGACAAAGGGATGGATATAAATCACCCAAAATATACCTCACGAAATATTATCCAAGCAACCTCCCCAAGTGAAAAAACACTCCAAGTAAGAAGTCACTTTTTAAAAAATTATAGTGGCTCAGATATGATGCTTGGATAGCAGAATTGTATGGTCAAATCATTTCAGAAAAACAATTTCATCTTTCATAATATTAATGTCTGCATGAAATGATGGGTGGAAAGAAGCAAACACTGGGATAACGCTTCAACCACTTTTTCTAAAACATTAGTATGTAAGTGGCATAGAAAGGACAAACCCAAGGTGTGTCACAGAGCTGCCATGTGTGCAAAGCCTGGGCTCCTAGAGAGAGGGAGAGATGGAGTGTTTATTTTGCTGACTGGATCACAAAGAACATGAACACCTAGGGGAGCTCACAACAAGGCTGCAGTTTGATGTGCATTGTATGGCTCAGCTTTGCCTCCTAATGACACATCAAGTTGGGCAATGTGTCCCCCAGAATTTTGTGTTGGAAGGTTGGTCCTCAGTGTGACAATGTGGGGAGGTGAGACCTCTAAGAGGGTGATGCCTAGCAGGAGGTCCTTAGGTCAATTAGGGGCATGCCTTTGGAAGGGACTGTGGGACACCAGTTTCTCTCTGGCTTCCAATTTTCAAAGCAGTCTCTCCTCCTACACTCACTCCCATCATAGCTATCTGCTATGAGGAGATGCAGCCAAGGGAGACCCTCACCAGAACTGATACCATGCCTTCAACTTTCAGCAGCCAAAACTTTGAGCTTGATAAACCTCTTTGCTTTATAAAGTTATCCAGCTTCAGTTTTTCATTCTAAGTAATAAAAACAGACTATTACAGGTAGGATCCAAATGATCTAGAGAGAAGGAAAGCTCATTACAGTTATAAAAGCAATGTTGTGTAGCCACTACAGGGGGAAAAAGATTGCAAAAATGTATGGTTTATTATCCTATAAATGTACACCTATAAAATGCAATTTAAAAGTTACATTGGTTTCTGAATAAAGTTGTAAAGAAATCATTCACTTTTAAGCAAATTTCTTTCTCCTTCTCAAAATGGATGCAAGAAGTTCCAGAGTGGGAAAGAGCTGAGGCTCAGTTCAGAAACACAGGTTGGCTATCAGCCGATGGGGACAATTAGCCAGTTCAAGAACAGATTCTTTCTTCTAACCTACCTACCCCAAAACTTGTCCAACATGCCAGAAACAGTTTTCAAGAAGGGGTGACAATCAAAGATAAATAAGTTATAGCCTATAATGTGGAGTATTCTAAGAAATTAAAAGATTAAGGCCACTCAGTTTGGAAAGCTAGTAAATACTTGTAACAATTGTGAGGAGAGGAATTATCTCAGAGACCAACCATTTCTCATACGAAGACCTGTTAGATTCCTTAAGACCCTTACATCCAGACATCTGGTGTATGTGCAAAAGTGTTTATTGTGGTATTTTCTAAAATAGAAAATATATGGGAATAGCCTGAGTATTCATCAAAAAGGAAACGATTGAATAGACTATGTGCATCCAGACACTGAGATGTAATGTAGTCTTAAAAATAAATCTATGACCGGTGTGATTCTACATCATGTACAACCAGGAGAATGAGAAGTTGTACTCCATTTATGTATGATGTGTCAAAATGCATTCTACTGTCGTGTATAACTAATTAGAACAAATTTCTAAAATCTGTGCTTATCAACTTGGTAATATATCCATGCTATTTTGTTAAATGAAATAAGCAAAATGCAGAGTCCACACATTGTATTATAAACAAACATAATAAAAGGAGAGAGGAGAAACATATGTTTTGTATGTCTTTGTATGAGTACAGAAAAACGTGCCCATGTCAAAAGGTTGACAGTGATTACCTGGTGGGCCTGGTGAGCAGGAAATGGAGATCACTCACTTTTTTTTTTTTTTTTTTTTTTTTGGATAATCTGTCAATTGCTTACCCTGATCCAAAGAGCAAACATTACTTCTGTATTTAAAAACAAATTAGAAAATGTATAGTTGTACATGGTTCCAGTTGTGATATAAAAAGTATCACAATAAATAAGTCTTTGATTAGTCTAGCAGGTGTTTTTATAATACTCTTCACAAATGTCAAGTATAATAACTTTTGGGGAAAACCAAAGGAGGAGGAGGAGAAAAATTAGAAGGGGAAAATAAATTTACATTTCTTGAGCACTTACTATGTATATAAATAGTTGGTGTGCTTTATTTCACCTAATCACAGACCCTATGGAGGTATTACTGTTCCTTTTTACAGGTGAAGAAAATGGAGCTTAGAAAAGTGAAACCATTTATTCCAAGTCACACAGCAAAGTAAGGTAAAGAATCAGAATCTGCAGCCCAATCTTCCCAATTCCACAGCTGTGTTCTTTCCATTCTACCAAAATCAGTGAAGTTCTACAGTGACCCATTCTGTGAAAGATACCCCAAAAGTACTATATATGTTTCCATTTTTCCCACGCTGCTTCTCCCCCACCTAAAGTAAACAGGCAAGCTTCAGAATTTCTAGAACAGTTTTCTGTGAACATGGAGAGGAGAAAGCTGTTGAGGTCAGAGACCAAAAGAGCTAACAAAACAACCAAAGCTCAGGATGAAAGCAGGATACCTACCAAATGCCCCTTTGGCCATTAAAACTAAAGCAGGATTGATTCCAAGTCAAGGGCAAAACCAGAGAGACCAGCTTTCTAGGTAGGATAGGAGCATCTATAGAACCTCACAGTGGCATCACAGGTGGGGCTGAGGCAGAGGGGCAGAGAAAACTAAATTTTTATGAGCAAAAAAATGCATATGATATGCAATCGAAGCAAAAACCATTCTAAAATTGGTGGAGTAATATAGTGGCAGATCTGCAAAGGATTTTTGTCTAAAAACAAAACCAAAAAAAAAAGAAAAAGAAAATTTAGTTTTTATTTATATGTTTTAAGAAATGTAATTACAGTTTTCCAAGCATCCTCTCTCATCCTTGAAAAACCTTTGCCAACACATTTATAACTGAAATTATTAACACCAGGAATTTGCTGACCTTGAGTTTTTCCTAACTATCGCAACCTTTGTCAATTGATTAGTTAAAAACACTCTCATCTTTAGAAACACACGATGCCCTTGGCTTTTCTCTTTCCTTGCATCTATCCATAAATATAATATTTCTAATGATTTCTTGTTAATTTGCCTAAGACCAAGAAGCCACATTTTTTTAAACCTCCGTGAAGGTTTTTATGCAAATGAGGGCTTTGTTGCACCATGTCAAGATGAAGTAATTTTTTCTTCCCCCACTGGGTGTTCCCACACCCAAAAGTTTCCATGAAGAACCAATATCAGTGCTTGTGATTTCTATTACAACCCTAGCAGCATAAAAATCACAGAATTTTAAACAAGTTGGGCGGTGACTTTTACTTTAGCCTCCCACCCAGAACAGAAATTCTTTCTAGATTGTTCTCTGAGTTGAAAGTGCCCAGAGCTTGGAAAACTCATGATTTTGAAAGGCAGCCCATTCTACTTAAGGACAGGTGCTAGGCTAGTAATGTTTTCCTTATTTGGAGCCAAGCCTTTCTATGTAACTTCCTGCTCTTTGATACTGGTTCAGGTCTTAGAAGTTATTTTAAAATGGCCACGTCTTCTTTTTTCTAGACAAAAATCATGATTTCTTTGGCCATGTCTCCTCTGCCATTGTTTCAGTTCTCCTCGTTATCTGGACCACATGTTTTGGATATAATGAACATATTTCCAATTAAATATCTCTCTAAAATATAGCACCCAGAATTAAACACAAGGGTTGAGAGGCACTGGAGGCTGACCTCTAGGCTTCGCAAAACTTTTCACATAGTCTAACACAATGAGCAGCCATGCCACACTCACAAACCCTGTGCAACTGAGACTTGCAGAGGAACTTTCTTTTTCATCTGATGTTTTGTTTTGTTAACTCTCAAGAGGTTTGTTGTTTTGTTTTGCTTTGTTTCCCTGGTACTGAGGATTAAATCCAGGGCTTCGTGTATGATAGGCAGACACTCTATCACGGAGCTATATCCCCAACCCTTTTAATTTTTTTATGTATGAGATAGAGACTCATTAAGTTATACAAACTGGCTTCGACCTTGAGATCCTCCTGCCTCAGCCTCCCTGCAGCTGAGATTACAAGCGTGTGCCATTTCACCCATAGAACTTCATTTTTTAAATTCTATTTAGTTTACAAAATCTTACTCATTTGGAATCATCATTTCAAACTGAAAGATCTTTTAATACATATTTTCACTTCTCTCATTTGGCATATTAAATATATTTCATGTTTTTTTTAAAGCAACAACAAAATTAAAATACAAATAGTATTTCACCAATATCCCTACACTTGCCAATAGCAACAAATGTTAGTTTGATATATATGCTTTCTAAATAAGTCATTTGAATCTTTTGTTACAAGAATAAGTACTTTTTTTATTTTGACAAAAGTTTAAGAAATGTTTATTTCATGAGTAGGGTGTTCAAAGACCTAGGAACAAAGATATACTCTCCCTTAAAGTAAAATGAAGCAAAGGCCAAAGAGAGAACATCATCTACACCAAGTTTATCTACCAAAAAATACTATCTTTCTGGGTGGCAGCTTCTGTTAAATAGGAGAGAGAGAAAAAAGGAAGGAATCAAAGAAAGAAGGATCCTCCAGCAACCTGTGGCTTTAGCTCACTATTTCTGACAACACACGTTACACAGAAAAATGCATTTGTTTTTGTTTTTTGTTTTATTTTTTTGAACCAGGGATTGAACTCAGGGACACTCAGCCACTGAGCCACATCCCAGCCCTATTTTGTATTTTATTTAGAGACAGGGTCTCACTGAGTTGCTAAGGGCCTCGCTAAGTTGCTGAAGTTGGCTTTGAACTTACGATCCTCCTGACTCAGCCTCCCAAGTCGCTTGGATTACAGGCGTGCGCCACCACGCTCAGCTAGAAAAATGCATTTGATAGTATGGGGTTTTGTTCTCCCACAATCACCAAAGAACTGCAAAGAGAATGAGATGCAGTCAGTGCAGACCCTAAAGAAACACACACGTTTGCTGTTTAACACTAAAGTCAACCTCAGCACTATATTGAATCCTCTTTAACTTTCTTGGGGGTTTTACACTTTTGTAAAATAAGGGGAAAGTTACTTATCATTAGTCACTTCAAAATTCCAACACAAGATTGGAGGAAATTTTTAAATTTTATTTTCTTTCAATTGACAAAATTCCAAGGGGAAAAAATAAGAATATTAAAATGAATCTGGCAATTTCCCTTCCCAAATTTTATTCTTAAATACTCCTCATATTTAATGTACGGGATACATAAGCTAAGGATTCACCATGATTACTTCATGAGAAATCCTTAAAATCCCTGAAATTTCAAATTAAATGCCATAAGTGGGGTTTTTTGTGTGCCTTTAAGTAAATAAGATGCTTTGTTGAGTTTAATAAACAATTAATAAAATAATTATTTAGTGTGTCACTAAAAATCCTTAAAGTGAGTACATCAGAGATGAGACAACCAACTTTATCAGTGATAAAAAGGAATTACTACTTGATAATTCCCTGAACACCCTTTAAATGTGTTGGGCTTCACATGGTTGAAGCCCCTTCATCATGTCATACTCTGCCCCAAAATCAAGTCCATGGCCATTAGATTCTGGTCATTGGAAAGAAAGAATTTGTAGCAGGGAAATGTGGTATAAGTGACTCCTTGGTGGAGATTTTTCTGAATACTTAGGAGAAACCAACTTGGAAGGAGTTGAGAATAGGCTATGCCTGGTAATGAGAACAATGAAAAACCTAAGTGACCTTCTCACAATTCACCCAGACAAGGTTCAAGTTCTGGAGCAGGTGAATGCTATGCTTGAGTATAAAATCATAAAACAGCATAGGAAATTTGAGTCTGGGGCTGATGGTCAAGAAGAAAAATAGGACTATGAGAAGTATTGCTGTGTTGGTCAGTATTTTAGTCAGCTTTGTGTCCCTGTGACCAAAATATTCTAGAAAAGCAGCTTAGAAGAGGGAAAGTTCGTTTGGGGGCTCATGGTTTCAGAGGTCTCAGTCCAATTAGTCAGTAGACTCCATTGCTCTGGGCCCAAGGTGAGGCAGAACATCATGACTGAAAGGCCCTGCAGAGGAAAGCTGCTTACCCCATGACAGCCAGGAGGTGGGGAGGAGGGGAAACCACCCGGTCAGTCCATTCAAACTAGGATGGACTGATTAGGTTACAGCACTCCTATTCTAATCATTCCACCTCCAAACAGTCCTGCATGTGCAGAGAAGCTTTTTGCAGGGGGCACCTCATATCTAAACCCTCACAGTTAGCTTTCGTTACTGCAACAAAAGAGAAGAGGCTTATTTTGTTCTACAGTTGAGAGGTTTCAATCCATGACAGATTGGCCCCATTGTTTTGGGCCTGTGGAGAGGCAGCACATCATGATGGGGAGTGTACGGTAGAGCAAATTCTTTACCTCGTGGCCAGGACATGAAAAAGCAGAAGAGGAAGAGACTGGGGTCCCACAATCCCCTTTGAGGGCACGCCCCCAATGACCAGAAGACCTCCCCGTAGGCCCCACCTCTTAAAGATCCCATCAGCTCCCAACACTGCCACTTGAGAGATCAAGCCTTTAACACATGAGCCTTTGGAGGGACATTTCAGAACCAAAGTATAGCAATTACTGAATAATTGATGAATTTTAAATTAAAGTAAGAAAGTTACCTAGTGCTGAACAAAAGAATCACTCTTTTGGTAACATTTTACACTTACTCCTTCATTTTACTCAAAACAAGCAACAGAATATACCTTTTAGTTATGCTATTTTTTTTCTAATTTGCTTTCTTTTATATAGTTCATTTTAAAGAATTCTAGAAAGTTTCCAAAAATCAATAAAATTAAGTAGATCACTTGTAGTTATTTTATTCTCAAATGTAGAGGTGAATGCTCTGAAGAAATATTTAATCGATTATTTAATGGATTTGGTGTTAAGGAACCATATACATATAAAATTCCTTTGAAGAACCTGAAATGGACATGGCTAAACATCAGCTTATGGCAGTTCAGAATGTGAGCCTAACAAACTCCTTAGTGTCCTGCTTTTCCAGATTTCAGAGACAACCATTAGTAACGCCAGCCTCATCTCTCAGACTGACAGCATCAAGCCAGCAGCCGAGTAGTTTAGAGAAAAGTTAGGTGTGGTTCCCTTTCACAGCACAATGGAAACAGAAGCCATGGAGATAATCACAACACGAAGACACTCTTATTATTATACTGGAATCACAAGTTACAAAGAGTATTTTCCTTTTTATAAAGTAATGAAATCTTAAATGTGGGGAAATATTCTAACTAAAAAAAAAAATCTCACAGAAACTCATTATCTCTAAGAACACCAGGGTGATTGTATGCCCAAAGAAGCACCACCTCATTTATGTTTTATAAGTAAGAATTTTTAATTAGTTATTTCGAGGGAGGTTCCTGAAAAGAGCCATCTGGTATTTCTGAGGACTCTTTAATTTAATTCCCTACTTTCTGCATGTGGAGAAAGCCCTCAACGTGTAATACAAGCAAGGTATGACCACTGTGTCCTAAGAAATAAAAATGCTGAAAAGATTCCTCTGCAAAGCTTTTGGCATTTTGGATGGTAATGGTTTGCATTACCATCCTATCGCCAAAATGTGCAAAGTGAACAGCAAATTATATTAACAAACGTTGAACTAAAGGTTAGCATTTCTAAAATATTTCTTTAGCAAGATGTTTTAAATAAGACATACTAACACATACAGACCATTGAAAGCGTTTGAAATTTTTTTCCGGGTTTGAGATTGAACGGACCCTTATGCCCAAAGGCCAATGACCTGCAGTAAGTCCCAGTGATCTGACCTTGCCCCAGACTCCTAAGGGAATCAGATGAAACTCTACTGGACTCAGTTTATCCCAAAAAGAGCTAAGAAAATGTATATGCCCATCCACTGAAGTATAACTTTCTTCTTTCTTACTTAGTTCCTGTCTTCAATTCAAATCTAATGATGAGATGAAACACTCATAAAGGAAGTGAATTCTCCTGCCATGATGGTGGAATTCCTTGATGGTTGTTTGCAGAAATTAAAGGCCAGGGAGCTGTTGCAGGTTCTGATATGCATTTAGACATGAATCTGGCACCTGGAAAGTCTCACTCTGCTTTTGAATGGCATGAGCATTCACCATGAAGCCACACCAGTCACCAAGATGCTGAAATGAAGCTCAACAACCAGATAAACTAAAAATACAGTAAAGGTCAGAAAATCTAGGACAATTTTGCTTCACTGATAGATGACTCTGTTTTGAGAATGGTATTTCAGAACAGAGTGCTACAACAGCAGATTGACTGCTGCTGATGCTGATGCTGATGATGCTGATGGTGATGATGCATTCCATTCCAATCAGACCAAATTAACAGAAGCTGACTTTTCAGGCCCTGGAGACAGAACTACAGTGTATAGCAGTCCTGGTATAGAGATCTCTCCCCGTGGGTAAACACACCATAAACCAATTGCCTACACAGACAATTTCATGGTTTCACATGAGTTCTCTGCAATATGACTCCAATGCACTATACTCCCTAGGACAGTTTATTTTTAAAGGATCTTAAGAAAAATCCAAGATCTTGGACTTCTTCAATTAGTAACTTGCACAAGAAGTTTTCCATATATGTATGAAAAATCTGGAAGTCAAATTATTAATTGCACAGTTTTGCAAATACTATGGCCACAGAATTAGCTGAGATACTGAAACTGTCAGCATAAGATCACCATTAGGGAATTGTTGGCTCATATTCAGAATGAGATCACCTCCTCTCTCGCCAGGTAGGTGGTAAGGCAGGGCTCCTGTTTAAAAGCTTAAGAGAATTAATCTAGATAAAATGTCTGCATGTAGGTCAACTAGGATTCCATTAAATATCCAGAAGTATATATGCTCTTTTTTAATTAAGAAGATTTAATACACTTAAACTTGAGTAACAGTGTTTTGCTTTTAAAATAATTTTCAAGTATACTTTAAAAATGTAAGATTGTTCATGATAAGCACTTACTCACTGTCCAATGTTTCAGGAGCAGTGAGATAGGAACCAGGATAGCAATGACGTCTTTGTCTTCTGGAAAATACACATTAACTATTGAGAAACTTTTATTAAATTAATTTGCATTAGCAAGTTGCTATATTTTGTACTGACCTGGTAGGCCTGAGCCTTGGTGTCAGGCCGTCAGTAAACTCATTAAGTAACCTTAGATAATTAACTCTTGGAAAAATATACATCTCTAGACCTCCTTTTTCTTCACCTATAAAATAAGGAGTTGGTGAGTCGTGCCTAAGGTACTTCCTAGCTCTAAAATCTATAGCTCTGTACAACTAAGCTTTTTTAAAAATCAGAAAAATATCAAGGTAGAAGAATTGACATTACAGGGAATTAAAATGAGATCAGCTTCACCCTCATTTGAGTAGTTTCCTGAAAGTTTAATAATATATAAAATCCTAATGTCAGGTTTTAAAGCAGAGTGTCTCCATCTTGACTCCATAGACATTCGGGGTTGATAGTTCTTTGGGGGTAGAGTCGATCATCCTGTGGGTTGTAGGAAGTTTAGCAGCAACAGCTGTGACCTTCACCTAGTAGATGCCAGTAGTATCTCCCCCACTTATTGTGACAACCAAAAATGTCTCCAGATATTGCCAAGAGGGAAGGGGAGCTTAATGGTCCATTGAGAATCACTGCTATATCTTAAGAAAGCAGAATTTTCCTACTCTGTGAAAGTAAATGCTCATGTAATTGCAGCTAGGTATGAAAGACACAGGGAGTCTGAGAGAGTTCCTTCCTATGAAATCACAAAACCCACCCCCTGAAACGTGGTACCCACATGGAAAGATGATCTCTGCTTTACTTGACCAGGAGAGAGTAAACATCTGTACAATGCATATTCTCTTCTTGCAAAGTGAACAGGAATATTTTCTGATACTCATCTACGCACATAGTTTTGCTTCATCTTTTCTCTTTAGCAAACTTCACCCCATCCTCAGAACACATCTTTGAAGACAGCTCTATAGCAGAGTGAGAGGCCAACTCCCAGCCAACCCAAGTTCAGGTCCCTGCCCTGAAGACCCAGCTCCTTCAAGTCTACAGTGAGAGCGAGAGTCAGAACGCAAGCCAACCACAGCTCCTGGACATCAAGACACACCTGCAGAATGAAATTGAGATCTGCCACCACCTGCTTGAAGGGCAGGGCTGATATGTGAGAAGCTTCGTATTTGGAAAAGGGGGAGGGGAGGAGTGGGGACAAGAACAGTTCTCCATTACTCTTTCTTACATTCTTTTTTTTGGTACTGGGAATTGAACCCAAGGACACTTAACCACCAAGCCACATCCCCAGCCTTTTTTTTTTCCCCCTTTGGTATTTTATTTAGAGGCAGGGTCTCATTGAGTTGCTTAGGGTCTCGCTAAATTGCTAAGGCTGACTTTGAACTCCCAATCCTCCTGCCTCAGCCTCCTCAGCCACTGGGATGACAGGTGTGCACGACCAAGCCAGTTTTATTTATTTATATATATATGTGTGTGTGTGTGTGTGTGTGTGTGTGTGTGTGTTTAACCAGGGATTGAACTCAGGGGCATCAGCCACTGAGCCACATCCCCAGCCCTATTTTGTATTTTATTTAGAGACAGGGTGAGCACCTTAGTGCCTTGCCCTTGCTGAGGCTGGCTTTGAACTCATGATCCTCCTGCCTCAGCTTCCTGAGCCACTGGGATTACAGGCATGCGCCACCACGCCCGGTAGTTTTATGTTCTTAATTAAATGCAACAATGTTGTATCTCTGGGGCTGGACAAACTTCCACAGGACCCATCCATTAAGTACAATTCTCAATACCTCATCTCTGCTCTGTGAAGGCAATGACTAAGGACTTGATTTAGGAACCTAGCCCCTAGTCCCACACTACCATCAGGTACAAGGTACTCCATGGACTTTGTGATTGAACTGAAACAGCATAGAGCTGTTGTTCTTCCCTCTCTTCCATGCAATCAAGGTTATTATACCCAACACACAATATTCTCAGTAGTCTTTGGAGTGATCCCATTCAAAAGAGGATGAATAAAAATATATATAAAAAGCTGAAGTTCAGTGGTTCCAATTTAGAGCTCTTAAAAGAACATTCCAGATGTTACAGATTTAATGAATACCTAAAACAATCAAAACAAAACCTCAACACGATCTTATATTTCTTTTTAGTCATAAGTTTGAAGTTGGATAAAAAAAGAAAGAAATAAAATCAAAAGTAAGTTCTTTAAAAAACTTTCCTTTATCCAATTTCATTTTCTTCAGAATGACAGTATACCTCAAGGTCTGAAAGTGTTTTTATATGAAAACCTTATAGTATTGAGCAGACAAAGTCGTCTACAAATCAATACTCTGGTTGAGGAATAGTATTACTGAGACGTCTGTCAGAGCAGCACTGAAATTGTTCTCTTTTGAGGTTGCACCTTTCTAAATAATAAATGATGTCTTAGACGCCATTATTTTGTCACATTTACGTGGTTTTGTTTGGCACTGTTCAATTCAAAATGTGGGGAGACATTTTCAATGATATTTACTGTGAAAGGTCAAAGGAAGTGAAGAGGAAGTGGAGGTGGACTAAGTCGGGATAGTAAGATGCTTCAGTGAAGAGGGAAGTTCCCTCAAACCAGACGATTTAAATGTGCAGCTCAGTTGAAGGCGGTGTTTCTCCAACTGCAGGCTGTGAGCCCTCAGTTTAAAAGACTGGGATACAATCAGCATGTTTAAATGGAATAGAATGGACTGGGCGTGGTGGTGCACGCCTGTAATCCCAGCACTTGGGAGACTGAGGCAGGAGGATCGCAAGTTCAAAGCCAGCCTCAACAAGGGCAAGACGCTCAGGCGCTCACCCTGTCTCTAAATAAAATACAAAATAGGGCTGGCAATGTGGCTCAGTGGTGGAGTGCCCCTGGGTTCAATCCCCAGTACCAAAAAAAAAAAAATGGAATAGAATGGAAAACATCAAGGTACATGTCCCATAAGGATGGTATTGTTTTAAATGGTTTTTCATATGGTTGATAAATTGTAAACATCATTTTTACAAAAGTTTCATCTTACAAAGGTGTACATGTTGTGTATTGGTTACATTTTTGTATTTGGGTCACAGTGAAAAAGATCGGCACTTTTCCTGCCACCTGTCTGAACCTGTCAGTCCATCTTCCACGCTGTTGTCACACCTCCTAACTGCAGATCATCGCATCTTCCCAGGGCTTTGCAAACACTCTCTGCTTCCTCCCTCTGCCATGCATCCACGGTTTCCCATGGCCTGTGACACCCTTTGCCATCTGGCTCCAACCTACTTGGCTCTCCTTCCTCTTTCCTACAAACCACCCAAGTCCCCGCCGGCGCACATGCCTTAAACCCCAGCCATAACAAGCTTCCCATTGTGCCCTAATTTGCCAAGACCTTTCCCCTCTCCATCATCTATGTGCTGGCACTGTTGTAAGCAATCTATGTGTATCAACTAATCCCGCACTCACCGTGACCCTGTGGGGCAGGCTGATGCACTCTCCATTTTACAAATGAGGAAACTGAGACACAGAACAATTAAGTAACATGTCCAGGGCAGCTGCCCAGGGAACTTTTCAAGTTTCCAACCTCAACAATCTGGCTCCAGAGCCCATTCTCTCAATACCATGATCATTTTTCCTTTCTCTTATTCTTTTTTTCTTTTTCCCCTCTTTTCTAGCAAACTCCTATTCATTCTCCAAGATCCAACTCAAAAGTTGCTTTATCTGTGAAAACTTCCTCAGCTGCCCCCAGACAGATGTAGTTCCCCCTTACATGTGTTTATTATTCACTTGTTACTTTTTATTTATTAAGCTGTTGTGGAGATGGCGCTCAAAAGTAGGAGAAACCAAGCTTTGTTTTACACTGGAGGACCAGAGGAGATTAGCACTCCAAAATTCTGAGCCCTGATCCACAGTTTCTCACAATATTTATAGGTTATTTGTCATCATCTTGGATCCATTCTATCATTGGGGCTTTTTCCTCTTTTCTTAAAAAAAATTTCCTAATCTATGCAGTCGAAGTCCTTGTGCAGGGTCTCTAATATAAAGCATGCTCACAGAGCAGATGAGAAGAAACAGCTCTTTTCACAGACATCTATTACATTTCAGGAGGGAGTAGTCAGACTCTTAGTGCAGTAATTGACAATGCAAAAGGTAGGGACCCATGGTTAATTAGGCTTCCTGGAGAAACGCAAAGAGAGGGAAGGAGAGCTGACCCCTTCCCAGGCACTGGACTCTTACCTTAACATTTTTGTAATTTCATTTCACAACCAGGTCTGGTTTGGCCATCACAACACAACATGCAGTGTGTGAGTTCCAGGCATCATGCCCAGCCCTGGAGGATCTCAGATGAAGGAAATATCATTTCTGCCCCCAAAGTCTCCACAATCCATCAAGCAAAAATTAAAAAGACAATATAAAGTGCTGACAAGGATGTGAAGCCACAGGAGCTCACATCTGCTAGGGATGGGGCTGGGGCAGGGAGAGAATTGGGGAATTTGAGACACAAGATTTGGTTAACAATTAGACTTTAAACCGGGCGGGCGCGGTGGCACATGCCTGTAATCCCAGCACTTGGGAGGCTGAGACAGGAGGATCGCGAGTTCAAAGCCAGCCTCAGCAACTTAGTGAGGCCCTAAGCAACTCAGTGAGACCCTGTCTCTAAATAAAATACAAAATAGGGCTGGGGATGTGGCTCAGTGGCCGAGTGTCCCTGAGTTCAATCCCTGGTTCAAAAAAATAAAAATAAAAATAAAAAAAGAATTTAAGGAGCTGAATCAAGGTAAACAAAAATTGTAAAATATAAAATATTGTGGTGGAATAAAAATTAGAAAGTTGTAGTGAAGAAAAGAATTAGAAGGAAAGATGATCCAGCAAGTCATAGGTATATTGAGTTTGACCTGACAGCAGAACATCCAACTGGAAATATCCAATAGAAAAAACAGAGAAGCCAGGTGTGGTGGTACACACCTGTAATCCCAGCAACTAGGAGGCTGAGGCAGGAGGATCCCAAATTCAAGGCCAGTCTCAGCAATTTAGCAAGACTCTCAGAAATTCAGTGACCTATCTCAAAATAAAAAGGGCAGGGGATGTAGCTCCGTCAAAGCTACTTCAGTTCAATCCAAAAAAAAAAAAATGGAAATTAGAAAAACTAGAGATAAAAATAGACAACTCCTTACAAATTGTGCCAAGATATATACAGAAAGCATGGGAAACACAATGGTCTTTATTTCTATGAAAATTCATTATCCCTAACAAAAGTCCTCACCAACTAACGTTCAAAACTTGCACGTGCATTTCTAAAATCACTTTACAATGATCGAGACTTTAGAAATCCAAAACTAAATATGATATATTCAGATGTAAGTGATCTCAACCCAAGAACCACACACAGAGGTCCTTTCTAGAAATGAGTCACATGCAAAAAAGACATGTGCCGTATTCAGAAAGGAATTGTGCGGAGCGTTGTGTCACCTGATATATGCAAACACAGCAATAAGGTGGGTGCCACTAAGCACACAGAGGTTTCGGACAGAATCACACCAACTGGGAAAGATGGTAGGTTCTGTTTAGCTCAATCTCTAAGATGAACGCTCAGGATTTCTCAAAGAGAACTGAAAACACTTCCCCAATTCTGAAACAGTACTGATTGTAATGACCATCCTCTTTGAAGGTATGAGTCACCAATTTGTGGCCACTTGCAGAGGTTTCAGAGATAATGATTTTTAAAGGTAACTGAGCTTGTGGTGCCTGTATGTCAACATATCATCCAAATTCATCCCTAGAGTCAACAGTGACAGATGGCACTGAGCCACCACTGAGTTGTGACATTTGAGAAAAATAATTAAGAAGGAGCTGAAGCTTGATGGCTTAGTATAATGAATTTTCCCCACGGCAACAGTGTGAAAAATATTTATGAAAGGCATGGCCAAACGTGGAATAACTAATCCACTATTCTTGCCCTGCCAATTGTTTTGTTTTTCATATAGACTGGATTAAATTTCAGAAAGCTCATGAATTTCCAAATATAAATGTTTGCTATTTGAGCCAAAAGACAACTGAAAATCTACTAAACTTTTTTTTTTTTTTTCTGAGTGGGCCAGTGGTATAAGAAGCCAAAGAGAAACAGAAATCCAACAAGAGGCCAAAAAATTACAAAGAAATAAAAAAAAATGCTCACAAATTTCAGAACACTTTGCTTCACCAAAGAGCATGGCATAACAGACTCCAATCTGTGGAAAATCACGCAATCATAAAATGAATTATGCAGTCTCTGATCTTACTATCATATTATTTCTCAGAGATAACGTGAAATTTGATTGCTAATGATACAAAGGTAGAAGTATAGTAAAAAGCAAATAGAGCTATCCCAGGCATACAGAATGGTACAGATAAAGACAGAGGATTCTGTTCTACTCGGTCTTTAGGATGAATGCCAAAGGGCAGTGGGTAGCCAGGGTTGAGCACTTGACTGGCACTCACAAGGTCCTGGGTTCCACCCCAGCACCACCGAAAGAAAAGAAAAAGGGCGGGAGAGATTAACACCAAGGATTTATCAAGACGAACTAAACATACCCTTCTCTAATTTTCAAACAGTGCTGACTTCAATCTCCATTTCTCAAGGCATGTATGACTCGTCTTGTGGCTACTTTGGAAGGCTCCAAAGATAATGGTTTTTGAGAGTAAAAACTGCAGACCACAGCATTTTCTCCAAAGGCTCAAAATTATTTACAGAAGTAGAAGTATTGTATTCATGTAAATGATATGATCTATAGAGGTAATTAAGTTGCCTTAAGCTGAATAATTACTGGTTATACGATATTAATGTCTTTAATCTGAACATGGTCTCACGCCCAAAAGGAAAAGATTATCATTCCATCCTAAATATACAACAGTAATCCCCAAGTGAGCAACTCCTCTCCTCGTTATGCAATTAGAAAACCAAAGCCAACCCGAAGCTTACCATGAACATTTCCAGAACTCAAAGTTGGGATTTGGGTTTTTTTATTTTTGTTTTTTGGTTTAATTTTGGGTTTTTTGCATTTGGCTTTTTTTTGTTTTGTTTTTTCTTTTTTTGTTTTTGGGTTTGTTTCGGTTTGGGGTTTTGTTGTTGTTGTTGTTCTTTGTTGTGTTTATTTTGTTTTTCTGTTTTGATGCTGGGATTGAATTCAAGGTCTCATGCATGCTCAGCGTGCTCTCTACCACTGAGACACAAGCCCCATCCTTCAAAACATATTTTTAAGCACCATTTAACAACAATCAATTCCTTTTGAGGATAAAACAATAAGTCAATAAAAGATTGTCTACTCTAATATTCACTCATTTTTTCAGAAGCATTTAACTAAGCACTAAGTCTAGGGGTTGGCCCAGAGAGGGAATTAGGAAAGTTTCCAAAGAAATATAAAACATGCAACTATTTGACCTCAAAATGTAAGAACTGAGAACAGTGGATGGAATTAATAAAAAAAAAAATATATATATATATATATATATATATATATATATATATATATAAAAGGGTATGATTCCTCCTATCTGGCTATGACTTTGCATTCTTTCTGGGTATTTCATATGAATAGTAGTCTATAAAATGGGACATTTGTGCCCGAATTCTCTCACCAGTGTAAGGTTTTCACTGGTGCAGAACCTGTGCCAGGGCTTCATTCCCTATTGTGACTGGATCATATTTCATCGTATGTACCTAGCACCAATTTGTCCATTCGCCCTTTAATAGAAACCTGAGTTGTTTCTTCTTCTTGGCATTTATAAAGAGCGCTGCTATTCCAAAAGCAAATAGGTGATTGCCAGGAGACCCGGGCACAGGGGAATGGGGAGTGGCTAATTAATGGGTATAGGTTTTCTTTTGGAGTGATGTAAATAGTTTGAAACCAGATAGCAGTTCTGGTTACAAAATACTGTGAATGTCCTAAATGCCAATGAGCTGTAGATTTTACAATTGATTTTACATGAATGTCACCTCAATTAATTTATCTTTATTTCAAGGCAAACTCTCTTGCACCTGTCTTCAAATGTGTCCCGTGTGTTAAGTGACAGTAAGGATTCAGCTTGTCTGGACTGTAGCCACCGTAAGTGATAACTGCCATGATTGCCCCTGAGGAACCCTGGTCTGTTTTCCCTGCATGGTTTCCCAGTTCACACTAAACCATTAGAGTGGTAGACCCTGGTGACATTCACACCAGGAATACACCTGCGGTTTTGAGATTAACCAGGTACACTCTGGCTTGGATGAAGTCACTTTTGTCCTGACCATTATATAAGCCCACTTGCCTTGACCCAAGTTGTAGGGCTCCCCCTGTTCTGCTGCCTAATACATGTGTCTATTTGTAAATCCCCAATAAATTGCACTCTGTACAACCCTGCATCTCTCCACCTCTTTGTTGCTGGAAGAGGTCTGAGGAGTTCCAAAGAGGGGGACCTCAACTAAGAAGAAGTAGGGTCCTTCACATACGTGATGGAAAAGAATTTCTGCACCTCAGAGACACAAAGATATATTTAGGAAAACAGATACACATTCAAGAAAGAATAGGGTCATTTCAAGAGTGAGAAATGTTTTTAGAGTCTTGGACTCTTCTTTTAAAGGAAATTTGGTTAGGGCTGGGCATGACAAGGTATGTGGAGGTGACCTCAGTCTAGATCCCAAGACAGTTTGTGATGCTCTGGTTATATTCAGGATCCTTCTGCTGGCATGGTCTTCTTTGACTGATCAGTAGATAATCTTAGAAAGTCCCCTAAACTATAGGTTTCTTAGAATGCTCTCTCTTTGCTTAATCTATTTATTGCATGAGTTAATTAACAGTGCACAAATGAGTGCATTTATTGTCATTTTAAGATTTACAGATTTACCAGAAATTTGGGGATCACAGACCTGGGAGAAGAACTAACTTGGGGAATGACAGACCCAGAAAAGTATGCACAACTTCAGATTAAAATTGTATTTTCTTGTCCTTTCTTTTTGTCTCCTTTCTGCCTATTTTTTATTTCTTCTATCCTCTCTCATCATGGCACCTTGAGTAGGTTCTCATACACTGGGACTGGGTTTTTCCAGAACAACTAGAAATGGGATATGTTACATATATGAAGTAAATCATCTATAAGGTGTATGCATGCACTATCCTTCATGGCTGAAATTGGAGTACTACCTCCTCCATGAAATCGATTAGGAAAACATTAGTTAAAACAAATTTCTTCCAATCCAGAAATTCTCTCTACAAAGTTATAGAGAAAGAAGGAAGGAAGGAAGGAAGGAAGGAAGGAAGGAAGGAAGG
>JAJEJO010001676.1:233476-343787 GCA_020662805.1 Glaucomys volans
AAGGAAGGAAAGAAGGGAGGGAGGGAGGGAGGAAGGAAGGAAGAACAGTTTCCAAAGATAAAAAGAAAACTCACCATTATACAGCCCAGCAGATACAACTCACTAAATACAAGTTCTCAAGCAATGAAGCTGGGTACATGCTTGTAATCCCAGCTATTCAGGAGGCTGAGGCAGGAGGATCAGAGTTTAGGGAGCCCTGACTCAAAATAAAAAATAAAAAGGGGTGGGGATATAGCTCAGGGGAAGAGTGTTCCTGGGTTCAATCCCCAGTACCTCAGAGGGAATGACGGGCTGGGGTAAGGGATGACTGGTTCCCAAGTGAGATGACTTGACAGCACCATTTATACCCTGACTGTACTGGGTAATTAGGGTGGCCATCCCTGTTAGTTAATAGGCTTGATATGAAGAAAAAAAATTCCTCATATCTTTACAACAGGAGATAATTTTGGAGCAAAGCGCCCATCAAAGTTAGGCTCCTACCCTCCTGCAGAACCTGGAAGATACAGGTGTTCATTCCCTTGGATGTTTACACCCCAATGAGATGGTTCCCATGTGCTTGAGAAAGGCATTCCTTGGTGGTGAAGCTTGTTAAATGTTTTTTCAACTCTGACAAAGACTCACATTTCAAAGAGATAAAGAATTTGCAATTACATATTTTCTAAAATAAATACTTGAAGGGAAGGAAATGGAAGGGTATTCCTTCCCTTATTTTTAACATTAAGAATTAAACCTCTTAGGCTGGGGATATAGCTCAGTTGGAAGAGTGTTTCCTTGCATGCACAAGGCCCTGGGTTCACTCCCCAGAACCACCAAAAGATAAATAAATTAAGCCCCTTGCTTTTGTACTTTGTGTTTGCCCTTATCCTCCTTTGAACCCCTACAAAGTAGTGCTGGGGGTGTAGCTCAGTGGTAGTGCATGTGCTTAGCATGCTAGGGACCCTGGATTCAATGCACACACGCATGCACATACAGACACACACACAAGTACTTATTCCCTCTTCAGAAAAGCTTTCTTGTGGCACTTCGCACTTTATCCCTTGAATTGGAGCAATTTAGCAGGGCTACTGTCTGGCCCCCTCTCCATCTCTCATGGTGTCCAGCACACTGCCCAAAACCAAGCCTCAGAAATGACCTTTAACAGAGATCACTGTGGCAACGAAAATCTTACATTACCATTGGGGGAACTCCATAAAGGATAAATAGGAAGGCTGGGGGTATAGCTCAGTTGGTAGAGTGCCTGCCTCGCAAGCACAAGGCCCTGGGTTCAATTCCCAGCACCGCAAAAAAAAAAAAAAAAAAAAAAAAAGGATAAATAGGATTTATACTATTTCTTAGAACTGAATCTACAATTTTCTCAAAATAAAAATTTCATTAAAATGAGAAAGGTCTTTGAATAAATAAAAACATATTATAAACCATTGAATAATCACTACATAGTGTTATAGAAATAAATGCAGTTCTGATTGAGGAAAAGGAAACCCACAGCCGTATTCAGGGGTAGATTTGGGCTGTGTTAAAGGGTAAGTGTTGGGGAAATACTATCAGAATGCTAAACCTTGGTGTGCAGGGAAGAAAGTCTGTGAGAAGGACCTGAGTAGAAATTTTTTTTAACAAAAGAAAAATTTTTAAAGAAAGAGAAAAAGAAGTCAACAAAGGGAAAATTCAAGAACGGAAAAATGTATATGCAAGGTCCTAAGTTGTCTGCAATAAACTAAACTGGGGAGATTACTAATGTCACTGTATGGGGGACACTTAACAGAAGACAACTGTTAAGTGTCCTGACACTGATGGCGGTCAGTGTCATAATGGAGAAAGCAGGTTTAGAAAATTCCATATCTGAAAGTCAAGACCTGAGGGACATTGGTCACATTGGTGAGGGTCATGCACTTAGTGCAATTATGGAGTTCAAGTCCCTTCACCTGCTGCTTGGAAAGGGCCCAGTGAATCCAGGACAAGTTTCTAGGCAAGCAAACAATTTTTTTCAGCAAGACTACCAAACCAAGAAGATGGTGGACCAGCACCCTGAAAGACCACCTTAAGGCAGTACAAGTTTTAAGCTCCTTTTGTCTTTAGGGAAGTGGGAAAGAAGAAGTGAGGTTTAGGTTAGTAAATGATTGATTGTAAATTTCTGGGCACCTCTCCAGTGGTCTGGAAGAGGATGTTGCAAAATGTGGTGGTTGGTAGTCTGTTGATCCTAATGCCCCTATAAATCTTGAAAACATGTAGAAGGAGACTGATAACATAGTGCTCAGCTGTACGACCTCCAAAATTAGTGACTTTTTTCTTTCCATCTCTCTTCCTCTCTCTCTCTCTCTCTCTCTCTCCCTATCTCTTTTTCTGTACTGGGATTGAACCCAAACCCAAAACTTTATACATGCTAGGCAAGCACTCTACCACTATGCTGTACCTCCAGCCCCCAAATTAGTGATTCTTCCCATATTTTTTATTGGTGCATTATAGTTGTACGAAATGGTGGAATTCATTGTTATGTGTTGATACATGTACACAATATAACAATACAATTTGGCCATGATCATTCCCCAGCACTTCCACCCTCCCTCCCCATTTCCCACTCCCTGGTCCCTTTCTTCTACTGATCTCCCTTTGATCTTCATGAGATCCCCACCCCGCACTAGCACCTTTCTTTTCTGTTATCCTCTTCAGCTCCCACATATGAGAAAAAAAACAGGACTCTTGACATTTCTGAGTTTGGCTTATTTCACTTAACATAATTTTCTCAAGTTCCATCCATTTTCCTGCAAATGACATAATTTCATTCTTTTTTAAGGGTAAATAAAACTCCATTATGTACATATACCACATTTTCTTTATCCATTCATCCATTGACAGACAATGGAGCTGGTTCCATAGTTTGGCTATTGTGGATTGTGTTGCCATAAACACAGGTATGCATGTATCACTATAGTATGTTGACTTAAATTCTTTTGGATAAATACCAAGGAGTGGTACAGCTAGGTTATAGGGTGGTTCCATGCCTAGTCTTTTGAGGCACCTCCATACTGATTTCCATAGTGGCTGTACTAATTTACAATACTACCAACAGTGTAAAAATCTTCCTTTTTCTCTGCATCCTCTCCAGCATTAGTCATTGTTCATATTCTTGATGGTTGCCATTCTAAGTTGAGATGAAATCTCAGTGTAGTTTTGATTTATGCTTTCCTAATAACTAATGGTGTTAAACATTTTTTCATATATTTGTTGGCCATTTGTATTTCTTCATTTCAGAAGTGTCTGTTTAGTTCATTTGCCCATTTATTAATTGGGTTATTTCGTTCTTTGGTGATGCATTTCTTTGAGTTCTTGATATATTCTAGATATTGATCCTGTCAGAAGAGTAGCTAGCAAAGATTTTCTCCCATTCTGTAGGTTCTCTCGTCTTTCTTAATTGTTTACTTTGCTGTGAAGCTTTTTGATTTTATGGCATCCCATTTATTAACTCTTGGCATTATTTCCTGAGCTTAGGGTTCCTATTGAGAAAGTCATTGCCTGTGCACAGTTTACAGTCTAATTTCTGGGTCTTATCCATTGTGAGTTGACTTTCATACAGGGTGAAAGATAAGGACCTAGTCTCACTCTTCTACATGTGGATATCCAGTTTGCCCAGCACCATTTCCTAAAAAAAATTAAAAAATTAAAAAAATAAAATAAAAGGCTGTTTTTCTCCAATGTATGTTTTTGACAACTTTTGTCAAGGATCATATGACTATCTGTGTGAGTTTGTCTCTATGTCTTCTATTCATATCATTAGTCTACGTATCTGTTTTTATGCCAGTTCTGGAAGCACACAGACAAACCACTCCAGACACAGGAACTCATACAAGAGATTTTATTAAGCGGACAGGCAGAGTGTCTGCCCGCAGGGTGAGAGAGAGAGAGGGTGAGAGAGTGAGAATAAGAGTAAGTGATAGAGAGAGAGAAGGGAGAGAGAAAGAGAGAGTGAGAGTGAATGAGAAAGTAAGAGAGAGAGAGAGAGAGAGAGGAGAGAGAGAGAGATGGACAACCAGAGAGTCCACTCTCAGGGCTGGGGGAGAGGGAGAGAAAATGACCGGGGAGCTTCTCTTAAGTAGTTTGAATTTCACGAGCTAGTAGCAATTGGACCAATGACATATGAGGAGGTTTGGAGGCTAACAATCTGGACCAATGACTGACTAAGAAGTTCACAGGTTGACGAGCTGGGTTGTAAGATAGGAGGGGGAGGCAGAATACCGGTGGCAAAATGGTCTGATGCCAACAAGTACCACGCAGTTTTTGTAACTATAGCTCTGTCGTATAATTTGAAGTCAGGTGTGTGGTGCCCCCAGCATGGCTTCTTTGACTTAGAATTGCTTTGGTTAAAACTCAGAAACTCAAAGGTCAAATGTTTTCTCTCATATGTGGAAGGTAGAATAAAATAAAGAAAAAGGGGAGAAAAGAATAAGATTACATAAAGAATCAATCAAATACAAATTAATAGAAAGTGAAAGGAAGTCTAGTATAGTAGAAGAAGGAGAAGGGAGGGAGAGAATGGGGAAGAAAAAAGGGGGGATCATGAACTGAAATCAATTTCCATGCATATATGAGTTTGTCAGGATGAACCCAACTACTATGTATAACTATGAAGCCCTAATAATTAAGAAAAGAATTGCTTTGGGGTTTTATTCTTTTATTCTTCCAAATGAATTTTAGGACTGGGTCTTTTATTCTTCCAAATGAATTTTAGGACTGTTTTTTCTAGTTCTGTGAAGAATGTCATTGGTATCTTCATGGAAATTGCATTGAGTCTGTCTGTTGCTTTTGGTAGTGTGACCATTTTAACAATGTTAATTCTGACTATCCCTGAACATGGGAGATCTTTCCATCTTCTGATCATCTGTATATTCTTCAATTTCTTTCTTCAATGTTTTTTTAGTTTTCATTGTTGAGATCTTTCACCTCCTTGGTTAGATTTATTCCTAGGTTGCTGTTTTTTGTTTGTTTGTTTTCTTTTGAGGCTATTATGAATGGAATTGTTTTCCTGCTTTCTTTCTCAGCAGATTATTGGTGTATGATTTTGTATGTTGATTTTGTAACTTGCTACTTTACTGATTGTGTTTATGAGCTCTAGCAGTATTCTGGAGTTTTTTGGGGTCTTCTAAATATAGGGTCAAATCATTGGCAAACAGGGAAAATTTGACATCTTCCTCTCCTATTTTTATCCCTTTAATTTTCTTCTCTTGCCTAATTACTCTGGCCCAAATTTCTAGTACTATATTGAATAGAAGTGGTGAGAGTGGATATCATTGTTTATTCCAGTTTTAAAGAAAATGCTTTCATTTTTACCCTTTCACTATGAGGTTGGCTCTGAGTTTGTTGTATATAGCCTTTATGATGTTGAGGTAGTTTCCTTCTATCCCTACTTTCTTCAGTGCTTTTATCATGAATGGGTGCTGAATTTTGTTAACGGTCTCTGCATCTATTGAGATGACTAAGTGATTTTTGTCCTTAATTCTATTTATATGGTGAATTACATTTATTGGTTTGTGTATGTTAAACCATCCTTGCATCTCTGGAATAAAACCAATTTGATCATTATGTACAATCATCCTAATATGTTCTTGACACTATTTGCTAATGTTTTATTAAGGATTTTTTTCATCTAAGGTCATCAGGAATATTGGTCTGTAGTTTTCTTTCCTTGATGTGTCCTTATCTGGTTTTGGAACGAGTGTGATACTAGCTTCATAGAATGAATTTGGAAGTGTTCTATCCCTTTCTATTTCATGGAATAATTTGAGAAGCATTGGCATTTGTTCTTCTTTAAAGGTCTGGTACAATTCAGCTGAGAATCCATCTGGTCCTGGGCTTAATTTTGTTAGAAGACTTTCTATTACTACTTCTATCTCATTGCTAGTAAATGGTTTTCTTTGTCCTCTCAATTCACTTTTGGCAGATTGTATTTATCGAGAAGTGTATCCATTTCTTCTAGGTTTTCCAATTTATTGGAGTATAAGTTTTCAAAATCATCCGTCATGATCTCTCTGGATTTCTGAGATGTCCATGGTGAATTCTCCTTTTTCATTTCTAATTATATTAATTTGCTTCTTTTCCCCTTTTCTTTTGGTTAGTTTGGCTATGGACTTATCCATCTTCTTTGTCTTTTCAAAGAACCAACTTTTTGTTTAATTGATCTTTTGTATTGTCGTTTTATTCACAATTTCATTGATTTCAGTTCTGATCTTAATTATTTCCTTCTTCTACTGGTTTTGGAATTGGTTTGTTCTTCTTTTTCAAGGGCCTTGAGATGCATCATTAGATTGTTTATTTGGATTCTTTCTGATTTTCTTATGTAGGCACTCCTAACTATAAACTTTCCTCTTAGAACCATCTTCTTAGTATCCCAGAGTTTCTGGTATGTTGTGTCACTATTCTCATTTGATTCCAAGAATTTTTTTTACTTCTCCTCTGATTTCTTCTATAACCCATTCATTGCTTGAAACTATATTATTTAATTTCCATGCATTTATGTATTTCTGTAGAGGTTTTTGGTGTTGATTTCTAATTTCATCCCAGTATGATCAGATAAGATTCAAGGAATTATATATTTTTTTGTATTTGCTAAGAGTTTTGTGACCTAAAATATGGTCTATTTTGGAGAAGATTCCATTCCCAACTGAGAAGAAAGTGTACCACCTGTTGTTGGATGAAATATCCTATAGATGTCTGTTAAGTCCATTTGATTTGTAATATTTTTAGATCTGAAGAGTCTTTACTGGGTTTATGTCTGGATGACCCTATCTACTGGTGAGAGAGTTGTGTTGAAATCTCCCAGTATATTGTACTGGGGGTCTCTCTGAAGCTTTCAGTGCCTATTTTATGTAATTAGGTACACCAACATTTGGGGTGTAAATATTTACTACCATTATGTCTTCTTGTTGAATTGTTCCCTTTACCAGTATAAAGTGACCTTCTTTGTCTCTTCTGAGTAATTCTCTCTTAAAGCCTGTTTTGTCAAAAATAGCTACACCTGTTTTGGGGGAGCTCCATTTGTAAGGTTATCAATTTCCATCCTATCACTTTTAGTCTGTGACTGTCTTTGCCTATAAGGTGAGTCTCTGGCAAGCAACATATAGTTGGGTCTTGCTTTTTAATCCATTCTGTCAGTCTATGTCTTTTAGTTGAAGAGTTGAGATCATTTACATTCAATTTATTACAGAGAGATGTTTATTAATTATTGCAATTTCAATTTCTTTATCATGTTTAATTTGGTCCTGTTTCTCATTTGCTTAGCTACTCTTCAAATGAGAATTATCCATTTGTGAGCCCTGTGGGTTTTTTACTTCTTCTATGTGAAGTATTTCTTTAAGAATTTTCTGTAGTGTTGGCCTAATAGTCATGAATTCTTTTAGCTTCTGCTTATCTTGGAAGATTTTTATTTCTTCTTTAATTTTGAGGGAAAGTTTTACTGGATATAGCAATTTTTGTTGATACTTATCTTACTTCAGGGCTTGGAACACATCATTTCCTGTCCTCCTGGATTTTAGAGTTTGTGCTGTAAGGAGCCAGGAAATCACCTACTATATGGTCTAGGTGTACCTAGCAGAATGTGAATGAAATAGACATAGAGAAGATTGTATCCAGAAGGATTCAAGTCAGAAAAATGAAGGGGAGTCCAATTTATTTTCCCTTTGAGTCTGGAGACTCACATGACCAGTTGAAAAGAGTTGAGAAGCTGAACAGGCAGCAGTAAATACACCTGGGGACTCAAATTTAGAAGACTGTATTCATGGGCAGCAAAGTGTGTGAGACCTGGGGAGGGTTGGTTCCACTGTACCATGAATAGAATTTTTTTTTTTTTTCTTTTTGCAGTGCTGGGGATTGAACCCAGGGCCTTGTGCTTCCGAGGCAGGCACTCTACCAACTGAGCTATATCCCCAGCCCCTGAATAGAATTCTTGAGAGGCTCCTGAGATCCAGATTCCCAACAGAGATCAGCATCTACCTGGCCACACTCCTAGAGTACAGAGTGATCTAATCTCTCTGGAGCAAATAACATCCAACAAAGTCCCTGAGGACTGATGAGACATAAACCATAGCATGGCCTCCTCAAGATGGCTCCTGCCCCAGCTCTCCATTTGCCCATGATAAACAGAGCACTTTTCAAACACCAGTTCACTATGCAGCCTCTGGATCAAATAAGTTCAAGTTGCTTCTCTGATCTACAAGTTTTTCCATGCCAAATTTGTCCATTATGTTTCTCTCTAATTTTATTATTCCTCCCCTTCAAGATGAACCAGCAGCTCCATTGCCGCTGCTGCACCTGACTTGCTCCAAGGTACTCTTTCTTGTTCTTTTTCCAATGCTCCAACATTTCTGAATCTCTAAGACTCTATATCTGATATTGAATTTTAGTGAATTCTTTCAGTGAATTCATTCACCTCACTAAGAAGCAGTACTCCCACTGCTTGAATCCTGAGCTGTGGATAAACTGGAAACACAGACTTCCTCTCCAAATTAGGGATTTTTTAAGTCAACTAAAAGCAAGTAACTAAAAGCAAGTGAAGCTAGAGGGTTGCTTTAGGTTTTCCTTGGTTTCAGGACCCAACCAAGATCTCTCTTCCAGGGATCAGAAGGAAAAACTAAATATTGTAGTGAACATGGGCCCAGTGGATGGTGCACAGTTTCAGCCTACAAACTGTAACTTTAAAGGCAGGGACTTAATCAAGGCAGGTCCAGATGAAATGTTAGGTAGTAGTTAGTAATGAGCAGTGAAATGCATGGAAAGGCCATGCATTTACTAAAGGCCACAGGTTTACTTTAAGTTATTCTCAAAGTTTTCTTTAAGTTTCTACAAAGGCAGGTGAGTAAATAACTTGTATCCAATAACCTGTAGAAAAACAATGTAGCCAAACCTTGAAAATAAACAAACAAAAGTAAAAGGAGCTAATAAGGGGTGGGGGATACATCAGGAAAGAGGATTTATGGGACTAACTCTTGACAGGATCCATAAACATCAAGATAAGGCTAAAAGTTATAGCCATAGGTGCCTCAGTATACCTTGGAAGGGAGGTTTCTTTATATTTCAGGCACACTGAAACTTCTAACAAATCACATTAACATAGGATTAACTTGTAGATGAAGTCCCCCCCTCATTTAGGATGGCCACTGAGACAGTTCCAGAAAGGACCAACTAAAGTCAAAAACTCTGCTGCTTGATGTGAAGGAGGAGTTGAACTCCTGATCGGTGAAGGTTGTTAAAGAAGGACCCCAATTCTTAAGGCAACCACAGAATAGCAATAAATTTGAAGACAGCACTGTCCCCTTTGAGACACTCCCTTAAGAGTGCTCTCCGTCTGAGCCTGTCTCTACTGTCACCCTACGCCCCCTTTGATTCTACTTTACCTTCACTTATAATAAACTTCTTTTACATGGATTTTGCTAATTTTAAATATTTTTTCATTGGAACACGAGAACTGAAGAAATTCAGAGCTTCAGCTTCTCACTCTCCTGTGACAAAAACGGAATGGAGGAGTGCAAATTGAATTCTGGATGTTTCTATTAGGTGTTCATAGTCTGCAAAGTTAATGGAATAACATGAGTTGTATTTTTTTTCAATACTGAACCCAGGGTCTCATGCATGCTAATAAACTGTATTTGCAGTACACTGAAACCCTATATATCAGTCTCCTAAAATAACTTTGCCCTCTAAGCACTTGAATGTGTTGGACTACTTCACAAGTTAGGAAGAGAAAGCACTATGAAAGATGCCAGAGAAAATAGGACCCAAAGACAAGATCCTTGATTGGAGAAATTGCCTTGATTTTTACTCTTGAGTTACAACAGTGAGGAGTCCAGTATTTTGCAGGAATAAGATTTTGTGTGTCATATACCCCACTTAGACACTCCATTCAAAATACACATGCAGGATAAATGCACATGTAAGCATTTCTCATTCACACTAAAAGTCTGATGAAAAATCTTGACCAATACATTCCATCACAAAGCTCTTCATCAAATTGCCTTCTTAACTGACACATGAAACACAAGATTAACCTGTAGCCGGGCGTGGTGGTGCATGCCTATAATCCCAGCACTTGGGAGGCTGAGGCAGGAGGATCATGAGTTCAAAACCAGCCTCAGCCTGGTGAGGCACTAGGCAACTCAGTGAGACCCTGTCTCTAAATAAAATACAAAATAGGGCTGGGGATGGGACTCAGTGGTCAAGTGCTCCTGGGTTCAATCCCCAGCACCAAAAAAAATAAATACATACATACATACATACATACATAAATAAATAAGATTAACCTCTATCATGCTCCTGTGAGTAGAAAAATTAATGATATAACAAAGAGATGACAAGTCAGTAAAGACCTATTGTTTACAGCAATTTTGTTCAAGTTAAAAAAACGCTTTTTTGCTATCCATAATCCTATTAAAATGTATGCTTGATTAAAAAAGAGATATCTTAAGCTGCTGAAGAAATTATACTTCAAAAATGAAATAATACCCAAGCTCTATGAGATTATCACTTGTATTAAAAGACCAGTTGAACTGATCTGTCCTACTAAAGAATAGAGATTCATAATCACAACTGCCTGGAGGGAAATGCCACTTAGTAGAAAGCTGGGTTGCCATCCATTCTATCCATTATGGTTTTCAGAATAAAAAACAAAACACAATATTTTTGTGAAGGACAGGCAAAACATTAACTGAATTATGATTTGTCATCCATAGATGCAAGATTAGATATTCTGAAGGGTGAAATATATGCGCCCAAATGCATTACATAAGAATAAATTAATCCATTACTTTCAATATTTTCTCTTTATAACAAAAATCCCATTCTTGTAGGTGACACGTTTAAATCCAAGTGGTCTAGAAGAGATGCTATTTCCCCCCAAAATTTAATGCCAAACTCCTATCATGCCACCCAGTTAAAGAGTCAATAATGGAGGCAGGTGCATGTCCGATTTGCTGGGATTTATAAACACTAAAAACTTGAGGAATATAGTATTTTTGAACTACTTATCCATCTCTTGATAATTTGCTTCCTTCACCGGCTTCAAGTAAATAAGAACTAGAGAAGATCCAACCCAGTTGCATCCATGAAGTTTATCTCCTCTAGGCTGAGAAAGGAGGAGGGATGAGGGGAAAAATCAAAACAATTACTTAAAAGTGAAAAAAGTTGATCAATCATTTGGCACAAACTAAACGATGAAACTCACTATAGCTATTTGACTCAATTAAAATAATGCAATTATAGATGAAATACTCAAAACTTCATATCATTCATTTGAAAGCTTAATGTTGCAGATTTCTTTAGAAAACAAATATTTTCACACAAATCAGGACACATTTAAGTGATGTCCAGATCAGTTCTCATTTTCCTGGTAATTTTTTTGTTCTGTGTTCATTGTCCCTGGGGAAGGTGAAACAAGTCAAATGGTTTCCCAGATCTAGGGGATTCAGGAGCCAGCTCAGGGTTCAGAAGACGCATTTCTCTCGCACGTATCTGCCTTTTCTATGCCAGGCGCAGAGCCAGACAGTGGTGATACATCAGTGAACCAGACAGACAGGTTGTGTGGCTTAGGCAAAAAGCAGGATTCTCCAACCCACCTGAAAGAAAAGAACAGCTTCCCCATAGCTTGAAAAGAAAGGCAAGACAGGAAGATTGCTGAGACCACGCAGAGGTGGCGCCCAGGAGACAAGAGCCCAGGACCTGCTTCTGATTCAGAGTCCCCACAAAGCAGCAAAACTGGAGCAAGTTCAGGAAAGTGACCACTTAGGAGAATTGCACCCTGCAACCTGGACTGTAACCCCAGAAAAGGGACAAGAGCCAAATAGGTTATGACTGCACAGTGTGTCGGGCAGATGGAGCCAAAAACAATCTACCTGCTATTTCCATGCCACCAGGGCACAGAAGCATCAGAACGATTTTCATGCCTTCAAGCATAGGAAGGATGTTCAGAGAGGACAGGTGAACGGTGTAGGAACAAATACAAAGTAAAAATAAGAGGCTTAATTTCCCCTGTTGAAAATAGAAGAGACTTCTTTCCTTTTTCTTTAAGCATGTATTTTATTTTAAAAAAATATAAATTTTGTGTATTTGAAAGATTTTGTTTTGTTTTGCTTTGCTTTTAGGTATCAAGGATGGAACCCAGGGGAGCTTAACCACTGAGCCACATCCCCAACCAATTTTTTTATATTTTATTTTGAGACAGGGGCTTGCTAATTTGCAGAGGCTGGCTTTGAACTTGTAATCCTCCTGCCTCAGTCTCCTGAGCCGCTAGGATTATAGACATACGCCAACCGCACCCGGCTATTTGAGGTTTAAAATATGATGTTGTGGGATACATGTAGATAATAAAACGTTACTATAGTGAAGCAAATTAGCTTGTCTATCATCTTGCATAGTTACTTCCTTTGGTGACAAGAATGGATAAAATCAATTTACTTATCAAAAATCCCAACTATCAACCAAAGTCCTGATGTTGTACTTCAAATGTCTAGACTTGTTCATCCTGCATATCTGTTAATTTATATCTTTTGACCTTCATCTCTCTAATTTCTTCCCCCCACCCCACCCTCATAGAGGTAACCATTATTTTACTCTCTAACTCTGTATATTTAACGGTTTGGTTTTCTTTAAAAAGATTCCACATATAAGTAAAATCATGCAATACTTTTTCTTTGTGTCTGGCTTATTTCACTTAGCATAATGTCCTCAAGTTCCATCCATGTTGCAGAAAATGGCAGGATCTGCTTTTTAAGGCTAAGTAATATTCCATTGCATACACATACCACATTTTCTTTAGCCATCCATTCATTGATGGATATATAGGTTGTTTTCATATTTTTGGCTATTTTCATAAGATTGCTGCAATGAACGTGGGAGTGCAGATATCTTTAAGTGATGGTGATTTCATCTCTTTTGGGTACATGCACAGAAGAGGGATTGCTGGGTCATCTGGCAGTTCTATTTTTAATTTCCATAGGAACCTCTATATTGCTTTCCCTAATTTATGTACCAGGCTAATTACTCACCAACAGTGTTCCCGGGTTCCCTTTTCTCCAAACCCTTGTCAATATTTGTTACCTCTTGTCTTTATGATTATCATCATCATAAGTGGTTTTAATTTGCATTTCCCTGATGATTACTAATGTTGGGCACCTTGTTATATATCTGTTGGCCATTTTATGTCTTCTTTGCAGAAATGTTCTAGTCCTTTTCCAATTTCTTAAACAGATTATTTGTCTTTCTGCTGCTACTGAGTTGCAAGAGTTCTTTACAGCCCAGTATGGAGGTGCATGCCTGTAATCCCAACCGCTCAAGAAGCTGAGTCAGAAGATCACAAGTTCAAGGTCAGTCTCAGAAACTTAGGCCCTAAGCGACTGAGTGAGACTCTGTCTCAAAACAAAAAATAAAAAAGGCTGGGGATGTAGCTCAGTAGTTAAGCGTCCCTGGATTTATCCCCAATAACCCCCCAAAAAAGAGTTCTTTGCAAATTTTGGGTATTTACCCCCATCAGATTTGTGGTTTATGACTATTTTTTTTCCCAGTCCTCAGGTTGCCTTTTCATTTTTGTCGATTGTTTATTTTGCAGAAGCTTTTTAGTTTAATGTCGTAGTCCCACTTATTTATGTTTGCTTGTGTAGACTGGACTCCTAACCCATTTCCTCTACAGAAAGAATGAGAGAGAAATGGAAGGAAGGAAACTTCTTTCCTTGTGTAACAGTGGTTCCCAAATTTGCAGCATTTTAGACTGACTGGGGGTTCTGTTTTGGTTTTTGTGTTTTGTTTTGGTTTTGGTTTTTTTATAATTCTGGTGTCCCGGCCACATTCTGAGCTCATTAAGTCAGAATAAAAGGAGATGCACTTATCACTATTTTTTAAAGTAGTTTTTCATCAAGGGATTTCAGTGTGCAGACACACAGACATCCTGTAGATGTCCCTAGAACAGAGGTCCTCACCCACAGCATGTTAGCAGTTGTGAGGTATGTTAGAACTAACATGTTCCTATAAATAAGGTGCATTTCTAATAATGAGAAATAATTTGTTCCTATTAATAGAGTACATTTTTAAAACTAGACTGAAGTTATGATCATCCCTATAAGAATGATACCCTTGGCCATTTGCATTCTGATATGATATCTGAGGCATAAGAGAATAGGGTGCAACCAAGGCTTATGCACCAAGAATTTTATGAACCCCACAATTTAGCATGCACCATAGTCTTTGATGAGCTGCTATTACTAGTTTTTAAATAAAAAGTAGGGTATTTTTTGCTTTGTTTGCAATACTAGGGATTGGACCCAGGACCCTGAACCATGCTAGGCAAACACTCTACCACTGAGCTGCATCCCCAACCCTTCTTTTATTTTTTTTTAATTTTTTAAATTTTTATATATATATGTTTTTTGTTGTTTATGGACCTTTATTTTATTCATTTATTTCTATGCAGTGCTGAGAATCAAACCCAGCACCTCACATGTGCTAGGCAAGTGCTCTACCACTGAGCCATAACCCCAATCCTTATTTTTTATTTTTGATCTAAGTCCCTTATTTTTTATTTTTGATCTAAGTCACCCAGGCAGGCCTCCTCCTGCCGTAGCCACCTATGTCGCGGGGATGGTAGGCCTGCGCCACCATGCCTGGTTAAGGGCAGTATTTTTGAAAAACAGAGTAGCAATATTTTTCCTTGAGAAAGATAATTCAAGATCTTGAAATAGTTATTTTCATAACTCACATGCTTGTGAAATAGACTTCTAAATATTAGCCCCTCCCTCCAAAAAATTTGACATTATTTCGTTTATGCATTCATCACTATGTGAACACTATTTCCCAGTATGTGTGGAGTCTTCCAGTCCTGACCCTCATCTGAGTGAGTCAGTAGGGCCCAAATTTTAAGGTTGCATTTTCCAATACAGTCGCCACAGCCATGTGGCCATTTTAATGTGGCACTTTAACTGTGTTTTGCCCAAACGGAGATGGGATATGAATAAAAAATACATTTTAAATTTCAAAGACAGTATCAAAAATAAAAAATGTAAAAATCTCACAAATGTTTTATTTTGGTTACTATATTTTAGACATCCGATGTTAAATTAAACTACAATATGAAATTAACTTCACTGGGTTCTTTTTATACCTTTTGATATGCCTAGGAAGACTTAGAAAGTTTTCAATTCCTTATGTGGTTCATATTTATGGCTTATGTTGTATTAGTAATAACACTGTTTCGGGATTCATAGGAAATACCTAGGAAACTTGTTCGAAATGAAGATTGCCAGGGCAGGCCTCCATGGAATCTAGTTTAGTTCTCTGGTTTAGGCAAAGATTAACAGAAGCTTAAATAAAGTAATAGGAAGCATTTGATTTATTGTTCCTGAATTTAAGAGTTTAATTCATCACTTTCTTCTTTCTCCTCCTACTCCCAATGCCTAATTCTCTTCATATATCTTAGTCCTGATTACCAAAGAAAGGGAATCAGTTTGGCCTGGATGATCATCTGTGGCCCCTCTTTAGTCAGAGCTTCTTGTATCAAGCTACCTTCTAAGTCTCTGAACAACCTATGGAGTTATGACTAGCAGGAGGGTGGAGGAGATGGATCCAGAAATTACTTGGAACCTCTCCCTGTCACAGGGGTTGAGGGTGAGCCAGCTTGGCTTAGAGAGGATTGTGGGAACGCCTTGTGCAGATTGAGCTGGTCAGAAGTAAACTAATTCAGAAATTGTAAAAGCTAGATGCATATGCAAAGGCCCTGGGAGCACTAGAGCCAAGATTTGTGCTCTGTATACAACTCAGCCACGCCACTCTGAGTGACAAGAACAGATCCATCCACAAAAAATATGTCAGCCACATCTAACAAGCAACTGGCCAGAACAAAGAATGTGAGAAGAGAGATAATGCAGAGGCAGATGAAGCAATGGAGTACAGCCAAGCAATCAAAGTTCCAGCCCCAGTGATGCTACTGCATCACTGAACCGCCTTGGGCAAGACCTTTAACCCAACCCCAGCCTTGTCTTATCTTTACAGGCCAAAAATGTCAGGGATTGTGAAGATTGAATGGAATCACAGATGCAGAGTGTTCCCTAAATCGGAAGATCACATGCAGTGCATTCCAGGTATGAGTTGCCATTAACTACACGTTTACTAATGAAGGAGTGATCTCACAATAAATCTGACCTCAGTGAATATAGCCTCTCCAGGGACCAAATGATCCCATTGCTTCCCTCTTGTTCAAACACTGTAAAAGGTCAACTCGCACGCAGCTCCCCTACTCCGTGAGCAGTTGCTGCTAGTCTTGGCTTCATCTGAAACATGACTTCCAGGATTTACCTCACTACATCAAATTCTTCTGTCAGGTCCTCAGGCCACCAAGAGTTGCACAGTTGAGAGAAATAATCAATGGGTCCTGTGGCTAATAACAATTGTCAACTTAATCTGATGGTAACTTTTTCCAACAACTGTCAGAATATTTAAGTTTTACAACATATCCCAATGATCTACCTCAGCCTTTCTGTTGAAGGACTCGAAATGGGGAGAGAAACTATAAAAGAAATTTTTAGCTATCCTGCTTGAAGCCCAGATTTATTTCCATCTTGGGAAAACAAAAACAGAATTCTCTGAATGTTATGCCCCATTTTCCTTTCCACAAAATGAATGAACCCCTCCACCATCCTCGCCCCGCACCCCTATGACGTGCTCAGGAATACTAACGCGCTTTTTTTAATTATTATTATTCCCTGGCCTTCGTGGAGAGTCTGACATTTTTACGATACCAATGACAATAAGAACGAATGGTTGGCCCTTTATTTTGCATCATCGGTTAAAACCCCAGGGATTTCCGAGGCTTCTGAAAAAGGAGTTCTGCATCTTTAAGGCTCCGCGCAGGGCGGCTGCTCTCAGCGACGCAGGCAGGGCAAGCTCTGCCGCAGCCGCGACTCATCCTATCGATAAGGTTCAGTTAGCCAAGGTGGAGGATGGGAAAAGAATGGAACTGTCCCAGCTCCTCAATGAGATCAGGGCAAACTATGAAAAGCTCCTCACCAGCAATCAGATAGAGACGGTGCTCTCAACAAGGATCCAGGTAATGATTTCATGCAGACAGTCACCTCCCAGGATAAGGAGACAGTCCATGTCTGCCCAATTCCTGTCCCGGCCTCTCTGAGGTACAGTATTTCCTTTTCAATGCAGCATCTACTGGGGAAGGAACGTAGGTTTCACTGCAATGTGACTGAAACTTCAGGGGGAAATACTGCGGGTATACTGTTAAATTACCATTCAATAAATATTGATGGATGCATTTGATTTCTATATAAATTATGAGGTTACTTTCATTAATAAAACATGGGGTCACCAAGCAATAAAATGGTGCACTCTGACCTCTTTTGGATGCTCCTCAGGAAGGAAGCATTTCAAATATCCTTCAAGGAGAGTGTGGAGTTATTTATAGAAATTATTTCAATAACATCTTTAAAAGAGAGCTTTAGAGTAAGATTCGTTGGCATGGACACTTTCTGGAGATCAGAATGTTCCTAAAAGGTTTCTATGATCTGTTTAATGAGGTTGGTTTTATACTAGATTGTCATAAAGAGAAATGATCTGAGTAGGAAACAGGGCATTCAGAACCATGGATATAAATTATGACAATCAAAATTTCCCAATTTGCTAAGGGACTCTTCACTTGAAGTATAGATTTTTTTGTTTTGTACTATCAAAAATGCTTATTTACAATATGCAATGTACAAGCAATATGAATTTTGAAAAGACAGAGAGAATCAACTTAAAGGCTAAGCCCCAATTTCACATACTTAGTTTTGAAATAACAGTCACCTTTAGCAATGAATTAAGGTATTAGGTCTTTAAACAAATTTAGAAACAAATATTCAAAAATTTAGGGATTTTGTTTTGGGGGTTTGTTTTGTTTTGTTTGATCACATCTGAGTTCATATTCTATTTCAAATACCCAAATACATCAGAAAGCTTACTTAAGAAGATCACCAAAAGAGAAAGAAATATTATTAGGAAATTTCAGGTCTTTATTCCATTGGCAACTCATTTTAGTAATATAAATTTTACCTCTGGGTAACATTTTCAGTCCTCATAAAGAATGATCATCACCTGAGGCTAAGCAAAGTCACTGAGAAATTTGATCTAAGTGTTGGAATAATTCACTCTCCTTTTACAATGAGAAATCAAAAAAATTATTAAATGACAACTTCTGAAAATCATAAACCAAATAAGTACTTTGTTTTGCAATAGTAGAAATGTAAGCTTGATTTATAAGACTCAAAGTTGAAATGAATAAATTTGAAATAAAAAGTAAGACTGCAGTAAGTTCAGTTCAGTGTTTTAATATAAAAGTTTAGAGGGCTGGGGATATAGCTCAATTGGTAGAGTGTTTGCCTTGCAAGCACAAAGCCCTGAGTTGAATCCCCAGCACCACAAAAAAAAAAAAAAAAAAAAAAGTTTAGAGAATTTTTTCCCAAATTGTTCAGGAAAGTCAGATGGAATAAGTTCAAAAAAAGCCTCATTATTTAATTATCACCAAAATAGCACAAGGTCCTGGGTTTCATTCCAACCAACAACAAAAAAAAAAAAAAAGAAAGAAAGAAAGAAAGAAAGAAAGAAAATCACAAAATAGAGAAACAAGCAATTCAGTTACCAATCACTGTATAATAAGCCACCCCAAAACTCAGTGAACTAAAATAACCTTGGTATTCTGTGTCATGGTCCTGGGGTGTGACAAGTCTCAGTTGGGGAGATTCTTCTGCCACACATGATGTTGACTGGGATGCAGTGATTGGGACATACCTGGCCACCTGGCCTGGAACCACCAAGGTGGCTCCTTCATGTGTTTGTCACCTTGACCGGCATTGCTAGGAGACTGGCTCAAGCTGGGACAACTGAGCCTGTTTCTCACTTCACATTGCTTCAGGGACTCTCTCCATCTGGTCTATGCACCTGATCTCTCCAAAAGGGTATCCAAACTTATAACATGATGGCTCAGGGCTCCCAAAAGCATTGAAGTGGAATCTGTCAGGTTTTTTATGCCTTAACCCCAGAACTGGCCCAGTATCAATTCTGCCAGTTGAAGTGGGAATCTCACTACCACCCAAGCTTAGCTGCCAGTTCCTCACTCAGAATCCAAAAGACCAGTGGACACCAACATTTTTAACGCTTTCACATTTCCAAGTTTCTTTACGTTCTCTTTGGTGGTTGCTGTGGTATGTGTTCCTTGCTATATGACTTTGCCAGGTTGACACTAAGAACAAGTAACCAGCAAACCAAAAGAAACATAATGAATTTTGTCCTCTACTGCCTTGCCCCTGAGCTTTCCTTGCAGACTTTTATTTACTCCAATTTCCTTTAAACAAAATCTATTGTACAAATTAAATTTTTCAATTTTAAAATGTATTTTATAAGACATAAAAGTTGTCATTTTGGCTTCAAACTATTACAATCAATTTAATACATTGCTCTTGCTGTTCTTGGGACCAAATGTTGAGAATTCTGTTAACAGATACTTTCTTTTAATTCCAACGTCAGCACAAGGACATTTAGAACAATCTTTACTACCCTAGATTCCCCAAATTAAGATGCCTTCTAATCAGATCTTTTTGAAAAAGGTAAATCAACAGTGGCTTTTCTTAATACAAAAATCTATTTAAGAACCTTAATGCCTATGATAACATAATTCTCTAATTACTAGTAATATACTTTCCAGTAGTATTTACTCCCCATTTGCACTGCTAATCCCAGAACTGATCCCATTTGGGGATATATAGCTTTGTATCTACTTCTAAGAAACAGGCTACAAGAAAATATGTAGGAAAACAATCGTTAATTTTCAATAGTTCTTCCTAAATGATCCATAAATAATGGGAAGTTAAAAAGCAGAGGTCAAAAATTTAACTCCTGAAAAGAGGAGATGTTTCTTCATGAAATCAGATGTATTTTTCCATACTTCATAGATTGTTATATTCAGAGGGGACTTTTGAAATCTCTTTACATCAGAGAAAGCTGGGCTCAGTATGCAGGAGACTGGGTCATATTTAATTAATTTGTAACTAAACACAAGGACACACATTGGTCATCTGACCATTAAAAGAAAAAGGAATTTGCTTTCTGTACAATTTTTTTTTTTATAATGGCTTTTAACCATCTCATTTTCAAGAGCGCTCCTTCTGTTTGTCGTTGGCTATGGTTGGCTTTCTTCCAGCTAGAAGAAGATATAAGCAAAAAAATGGACAAAGATGAAGAGGCTTTGAAAGCAGCTCAAGCAGAACTCAAGGAGGCTCGACGCCAGTGGCACCACCTGCAAGTGGAAATCGAGTCTCTCCACGCTGTGGTGAGAAGGGGTCTGGACGCAGCTGGTGTCACATCCCCTGGTGGTGTTTGAGAGGGGGAAGGGGACTGGGGCCCAGCTCAGTGAGGGTGCTTGCCCAGCATGCGTGAAGACGCCACGCCCCTTACTTCACAGTGAGAAACCGGAAATCAGGGCCACTCAATTCTATCCCTGATCCTCTTTCAATGACCCACCATGGCACTGGCTGATATCACTCACTCAAGGGTTGGTTCACATGTTTAAAAATGAAGTAATACTTGCTTGTCACCCTGGGGCTCTCTAGTTGTTGAAATAGGGGCATCGGGCACTTATTATCATCCAAAGTCTTACCAGTGAGCTTCTTTTATTCATGCCATTGACAATCCTAATAGAAATGTTGAAGCCTTTTCCTAAAATGTCTTTGATAAGCAATCTGCTCTGCCTTTAATATTGAACATATTTTCAGTACTTAAAAAAATCAATACTCAGAGTGACAGTAAGTTAATCACAATATAGAGGATTTCTTTTTGCCATAGGAAGTATTACGGGATTCCTTTGAAATATGATAGGCTCTCTAGTTATATATATAAAATGCAAATGTGTCTTAGAAATTTGGCGCATGCACAAAGCTGTAGAATAACATCTCTTGCATAAATGACACACGGTTAAGGCAACTGTAAGTGGAAATCGAGTCTGAATTGGGCTTAGCAGTAGGAATTGCCTAGCATGCACTAAGGTCCTGGGTTTGATTCCCCAGCATCAAAAAAGAAGAAGAAAAAGGGAAAATAATCACACACACACACACACACTAGAATGAAGACATTGCAAATCTGATTTCAGAAACACATTTTGTGTCACTGCTTCACTGATGAGCATCTCTGTAAACAGGAAAGGGGCCTTGAAAATTCTCTGCACGCCAGTGAGCAGCATTACCAGATGCAGCTGCAAGACCTGGAGTCTGTGATTGAAGGACTAGAGAGAGAGCTACAGGAAGTCAGGCAGGGCATCGAAAGGCAGCTGCAAGAGCATGAGATGCTTCTCAACACCAAGATGAGACTGGAACAAGAAATAGCAACTTACCGCCGTCTCCTAGAAAAGGAAGAAATCAGGTACCTAATCTTCATAGCTAGCAAAAAGGAGCCAGACATACAGAGCCACTTATATCATTGTCGATGTAGTTGTAGAAATCAAATCTAAAATACAAACCCATCATCACCATGGCATATTCACTGAGTTCCTGCAATAAAATAGGATGAACACATGCAGCAAGGAATGCATGGGAAAACTGCTTACGGCTCATAAAAGCTAGGAACCACATAGCCAAAATTGGCTATTAAAAAGTCAGACAGAACAAAATGCAATCAATTCTTGATCAGTACTGAAATAATCTTTCTTATTTCTCTCTTTCATTGCTGTTCATCTTTTTTTTTTTTTTTTTTTTTTTGCAGTGCTGGGGACTGAACCCAGGACCTTGCTTGTGCTTGCAAGGCAGGCACTCTACCAACTAAGCTATATCCCCAGCCCCACTGTTCATCTCTTTTAAGATTAATTCTATAAACCATCCACAAAGAAATTTTGGAAGAGTCACATATTATCACCACAACTCCACCCAAAGGGTCCACCCCCACAACACATTAAACATCAAAATAACAATAATAATGTCACTATATTACAACCAAGGAAAGCAAAACTGTTTGGAGCCATGATTTAGAAGACTTCCAGATGTCCTGAGAGGAAAAGGCACCAAAACAGGAATTCTTATCTATTCATACAGTTTCATAATTTGCAACCACTTCTGAGGTCAAATTATCTTTGAACATGGTACAACCTCCAATTCTCCAAGTTCCCATAAAAAGAAATCTTTATTCTTGCTTGTTTCAGAATTTGGAGTCCTCTACAAAACTAGATGAAAAGACTTTTGCCCACAAGTTTTGACATTTATTTAATCCTTTAAAAAGCATTAATTGAACTCAGAAATATACTGCTTATTAGCTGTGTGACTTTGAGTAAGTTAGTCTTTCTGTACTTTAGTTTTCTCACATAAAATGAGCATAATTCCTACCTCACAGGATTGCTGTGAGGATTAAATGTGTTCATGTGTGTCGAGTGCGTAAATGGCACATTTTAAGTGTAATGTAGATATAGACATAGTTTTATATGAAATTACATATATATGTAATAATACATATATAGTTAGATAAAATGAACAGTTGTGAATTTTATTTAAGTCCTAATCATTCAAGATGTTCACAAATTGGTCTTTAGTATTTCTATAAGGCAACTTTCTAAAATGTAATCATTGTAGCCAGACACAGTGACACACGCCTGTAATCCTGGCTACCCAGAAGGCTGCAGCAGGAAGATGGCATGTTTGAGGCCAGACTCCTCAATTCTGAGACCCTGTCTCAGAAATTTTTAAAAATAATAATTATTTTTAAAAAGGGCTGGGGATATGGCTCAGTTGGTTGAGTGCTTGCTTTGCAAGAACAAGGTCCTGAGTTCAATCCCCAGCACTGCAAAAAAAAAAAAAAAGGACTAGAGGTCTAGCTCAGTGGTAGTGCACTTGCCTCGCATGTTTGAGCCCTTGGGTTCCATCCCCAGTACCAAAATTTACAATGCTACATTTAAGAAGTACAGAAAAATCAAGAAAAGCATAACGAACACCCATGTGCCTAGTTTAGGAAGTAAAATATTTCTAATGTTGTAGCAGCCCCCAATCTCATCCTCTTCCCTCCGCTTAGCCTGACTCTTGAATTTGATGCTGATTTGTCTCATATATTCCTTTATGGTAATTTGTATATATCTCTAAACAAAGTATGAAATTGTTTTACATATTATTTCAACCTTTATAAAGTTAGTTGCATTTTTCTTTTTTCATGCAACATTATGCTTCATCCACAAAGATACAGTATAGCCTTCATTCACTTATTTCCATGGTCATATATTGCATTCATTGTATGAATATACAATTTATCCATTTTCTTATTTGTTTCAATTACTTGCTAATACAGTGTTGCTCCTATAATGTAGTTCTTTCCAATTTCAGATATTATGGTTGTATCCAAGGTGGGAAAAAAGATCAAAAACCTACCACAAGTAGAGTTGGTTTTGTTTTACCTTCAGGTGAGTTTCTTATATAAATAAACTAAGTTGAAAAGTCAGGTGCCCTTTATAGGGATTATAAGGAAATTAAATACTCCAAGGTAGCAAAAGCAAGTAATATTTGAATAAAAGTTGAATGTGTGATTTAACTGTACTTTAACGTTGTAATTTAATGTCATAAATAACATTTTTACAGCCATTATAAATGAAATATCTTTTTCAACAAAACTCCCACAAAAGTATGAGAATGAAAAAGTGGAAACAGTGACCAGACAGGCGATATTAAATGGGAATATTGTGAAGGAAAGCACTGAAGCTCATGGCACTATTCAGTAAGTAAAATACCTTTCATTAAGAAATAATAATAAACATATGTAAAGAAATTAACTTCCATCAAATAATCCCAGTAATTAATGTTATTTTAATGTTTCTAAACATACTTTTAATATCCAGTGTTTTTTAAACTGTACATAAATACAGTACATAAAAACTTTTATGTACATGGTATCTACATAAAAACTCAGATGAGTTGGGTTTGGTGGTGCATGCCTGTAATCCCAGTGACTTGGGAGACTGATGCAGGAGGATCCCAAGTTCAAGGCCAGCCTCAGCAATATAGCAAGGCCCTAAGCAACTTAGTGAGACCCTGTCTCAAAATTAAAAATAAAAAGGGCTAGCGATGCAGTTCAGTGGTAAAACAACTCTAAAACATCTCTGGGTTCAGTCCCCCAGTACAAAAAAAAAAAAAAGAGGAAGAAGAAGAAAACCTGAGATGAAAGAGTATGCAATCAATTCACCATTTTTTTTTTTCCAAAAAAAAAAACCAGCCAGGCGCGGTGGCACACGCCTGTAATCCCAGCACTTGGGAGGCTAAGACAGGAGGATGGTGAGTTCAAAGCCAGCCTCAGCCACTTAGTGAGGCCCTAAGCAACTCAGTGAGACCCTGTCTCTAAATAAAGTACAAAATAGGGCTGGGGATGTAGATCAGTGGTCAAGTGTCCCTAGGTTCAATCCCCAGTACCAAAAAAATAAATAAATAAATAAAAATAAAACCAAAACAAGAGAATTCTGTAGAATTTCCGCAGGATTCCTTAGAAATTAAATTTCTGTGATTTTTAAATTCCTGTGTGTTAATTCTAAAATCCACAAATTATTAAATTATACAAATTACTTGCTTTCTTTTGCATAGGTATGGAATACATGTTATATATCTATTTATATATCCATACTTCTTCCTATAGAAAGGTTTACTTTATCATTTCAGGACAGAGAAAGTGGATGAAGTTATTAAAGAATGGGAAGGTTCCTTCTTTAAAGATAATCCTCGATTAAGGAAAAAATCTGTTTCTCTTCGGTTTGATCTTCATTTAGCAGCCACTGATGAAGGGTGTTTACAGACTAAGCAGGATAATCTGCCAGACATAGAAGTCAGGCTTATCATGAGAAGATCATGCAGTATCCCCTCCCTCAAACCGCCATCAGCAACTAGTTAATCCAAGGATTTGAATTAACATTTGTTTTGCAAATGACATTAGGATGGATCAGGGTGGGCCGTGCGGACCCCTTCTGTCTCAAAATGTAAGTTGTTAAGTATGTATGGAATATGTTATGATCAATGTGTGATTGTGGTTCTCTTCAGAAGAGCACACACACATTAAGGGATAAAATTTCTCTGAATCCAATTATGGGTTTGCTTTTAAGAGAGGGGGAGCTTAAAAATAAAATCAGAAATTCAGTTTGGTTTCTATTTTATTTATTCTCCAAAGTCTTCTCTTCCCCTGGAAATTTTATTAGAGATTGTTAGAGTATTTAGTTGCCTTAATTAAGTCTGTAATGTCATTCAATGGCCAAACACTGGAAAGAAAAAAGAATATAATTTATTTGAAGATGACTGTGTTATGTGAAGGGTCCCACTGAGTTATTCATCATTAATCTATAAGTGGCAAAAACAGAAAAAGGTTGTTCTAGTTTTTTAAAAAGGAATTATAAGCAAAGGCTCACTGATCACTTCAGATTTTTCCTTTTGAGACAATCATTTGGACACTTAGAAAAATAAGAAAAGTTCTTTTCCATGGCAATTCTAAGCAAATCATAGAACATAGCCCAAGGCTATTTTGATGATTGAATAAAATTAATCTACATCTGAAATTTTTTGTAATTAGGATCTGACTTTCAGAAGTCACTTTATTAAAAGAACTTGAAGGGTTGTGTCCTTCCACAAAAAGAAAAAAAAAAATCAGAAGACTTACTGCACAAAACATGAAAAGCAAATTGAAAAGATGATTCTTAAAGTTACCAGATCAGTCACCTGACCTCTCATCTCAAATTTTATATCCATAAAGTCGATGTGATTCAAGAGTTGGCTCTGAGCCTTAGAGACTACACTTAATACAACGTAATATAAATTTCTTGCAGTAATTTATGTGAACTAAGATAACAGTATTGTTATCTAAGATGAAAGTGTTTATAGGATTTGTTTTTAAATTGTTCAAACTGTAACAAATATGGATAGAAAATATATTTGTGAAAGTGAAATATCATTGCAAAGTTTTTAAAACAACCTAAATTGTTTAATACAGGTATATTTATTAAGTCCTTAACTAATAAATACCTGTTTTAAAACATTAGAAATTTATAGGCTATTGTTTTTTTTCTAAGCAGAAAAAAATGGTTGAATACAACTCACCGACTTTTTTCCAGCTCAAGTATCATATAAGGGCTACAGCTCTGTTAGCATTTTAGTAGTCTTTAAAATCTCTCTCGTTCTCTCTGTCTCTCTCTTTCTCCATTAATATGTGATGTATACATGTATCTATTTATATATATATATATGCATATATATATCAGTAAAATGTGTGTTTTAAACAGAAGAAAATTATGTTAAATAATTTTTAATCTTTAACATAATACAGAGATACATTTTAAATTTTCTTTCAATGACTTCAGGTTCTTTTAGCCTGGCTTATTCTATTTAGTGAAAAGAAATAATTCTCTTTTTTTTGTTTTGTTTTGTTTTGTTTTGTCAAGAATACAACAGCATGCTAAGTGCTTGCATAAGCATCTAACCTAAAAGGCACCCTGTACATAAAAATGTTCCATTCGGGCTGGAGTGTAGCTCAGTGGTAGAGTGCTTACCTAGCAGAGGGGAGGCACTGAGTTTGATCCCCAGCACGACAAAGGAAAAAAAAAAGTTTCATTCGATATTAAATTTTACGAACTTTACTAAAGCTTCAAAAATGCAATCATATAAGGTATTGTACTGAAGTTACTATACTAAGCAACAGTGATCATAATAAGCAATATACCTAGTGTAATCTATTGCAGTGTGAAATCCTTAGTACTGGGCATTATGAATGTAACTTCAACTGCTTGCTATACTAATTCTCCTATGCAGCTATATGGTGTGTATAACATATACATTTTACAAATACAACATTCGTATTTATCATAAAGTTTTATTTGTTTTGTGGCCTTTTAAAATCAGGATATGAATTTACCAAAGTAAATGATACCATTAACAATAAAAACATGAACTCCAAAGCTGCCTTGTATTTGAGTTTGATGCACGGTTCTTTTAGTTCAAAGATATTTCTGCATGGCTAAGCAAAATAAAGAGAGTTCACTCACTTGGGGAATAAAGAAAACGGCAATTACAGAAGATAGATAGTGGTTTTTAATTTGTTTTACAAAAGATGAATTAAGAATGGTATGCTGATGTTTTATTCTAATAAAAAAAAACAGTCATATGATTCTGGGGGAAATGTAATAACAGTAGCCACCATTTGCAAAGTGTTTACTCAAGTCTAGGCACTGCTCAGCAGACACATTCACAGTCCCTAATCCTTACAACACTCCCACAGAATAATACTACCCTTGTTTTATATTCTTCCATCGCCTGGAAATCTTTCAAATGCATGTTTCCATAACAAAATACAAAAATAAAGAGTAATTCCAGCTATTTACAATAGTAGGATCTGGGCCGTGGCTCTGACACTAACTACATGCTAAATTCCCTGGGCCTCAGTTTTCACTCTTGAAAACAAGGGAAAGGTGATGCTTGGTAGTAACTCCCTACTCTGACGGCCTCACAGTTACTTGAAATAATATACATGTGAAAATATTTGGTAAAGCGCTGCTCAGATGTCAAGTACTATTTGGATGAAAGTTTGTTCTGGGAGTAAAGAATTTGTGAGGAAAATTTAGCTGACAATGATTAAGTAGTAGTTTAAAACACAATAAAAATATTTCTGAACCTTTGCTTCCAGAAGAATTATTCTTTCCAAGTAAGTTACCCAATTTGAACTGTTTTGACCATGACAGATTTTAAAATACAAAAATGTACTGTAAAAATTATGAACGAAGGGCTGGGGTTGTGGCTCAGTGGTAGAGTGCCTGCCTAGCATGTGTGAGGCACTGGGTTCGATTCTCAGCATCGCATATAAATAAAGGAATAAAATAAGGCCCCATCAACAACTAAACAAAAAAAAAGTTTTTTAAATCATGAACGATTATTATATTATTTTAAGCCATTAAGTTTTTGGATAATTTATTATGTAATAATATACAACTAATACTGCATGTAAGCATTTTGCTTATTGATTTGTTAGAAATTTTTGTATTGTTAAAGTTCATAGTTTGTTTTCTTAATATACGTTTTTAAATTTTTTTTAAAAACTCTTAAGTAAAAAATGATTACATTAGTTTGAAAGTTTCAAATGGAAACCTATTATGGCACAGGGGCCAAAATTAAACATCAAGATATATGCACATACCTTACACATGTTATCAACACATGAAGTCAAAGGAAAGTTTGTTCAAAGAGTAGAATTTGCTTCTATGTTTACAAGGATATAACCAGCATGTACACCCAGACTGCCAATCAATATGCATGGACACACTGCAAATAAAGATTCTGAGCCGGGCGTGGTATCACACACCTGTCCCAGCAACTCTGGAGGCTGAGGCAGGAGGATCGTGAGTTCAAAGCCAGCCTCAGCAACTTAGCGAGGCCCTAAGCAACTCAGTGAGACCCTGTCTCTAAATAAAATACAAAATAGGGCTGGGGATGTGGCTCAGTGGTTAAGTGCCCCTGAGTTCAATGCCCGGTTCAAAAAAAAAAAAAAAGATTCTGAAATGAGACATATATAAACATCCATATGGGCCTTTCCAAATGCCCCTCACACACTTAGACTCTAGACCAGGGTTGCCAAATGTTTTCTGTAGAATACCAGATCACAAAGCTTTCAGGCTTCTCTGGTCACAAGATCCCCAGAGCAACTATACTACTCTGCCCAGGTAGCTGCGATCATCAACAGACAATATATGCAAATGATGGGTCTGGCTGCATCCAAATAAAATTTTATTTACAACCTAGATTTGGCCTAAAGTGATAGTTTTCCAACCCTGGCTAGGTTTGAGTGGTAGAGTGCTTGCCTAGCAGAAGCACGGAGAAGACCCTGGTTTGATCCCAGGAATGAAAAAAAAAAAAAAAAACACCATTTGCCAAACCCAGCCTAGACCCTCAGAACTATCCATTGATAATGGCCCCATAGCCCAAATTTTCCAGTACCATCCTGTTTTCAAATATTTTCATCCTTTTCCACAACATGAGCCAAAACTCACATCCCAAATCATCAAGGTTATTTTGAGGGCAACACAAAGGTTGTAAAAACCAACCATACTTTGTCAAAATCTAAAAAAGAGTGTGAATCACTCTGCCTTGGAAATCTGCTGGGTTTCTGTATTTCACAACTATTTATAGCAATAGAAATTGAATGCCCATGGTAGTTCTAACTGCTTTCACAGAAACAGCTCAGAAAAACTGCCTATTTCACCATTTTGCCCCTAACTAGACTTTTATAGACTATTTGGCACAGGTAGAGCTCTGTTCTCCCTTTCCCTATTTTTAGGGGAAAGAATCCATTTTAAAAGCTACATCAGAGTTGGGCACAATAACACATGCCAGTAATCCCAGCTACTTGGAAGGCTAAGACAGAAAATCACAAGTTTGAAGCCAGCCTCAGCAACTTAGTAAGACCTTGTCTTAAAATAAAAATTAAAAAAGGGCTAGAGTTATAGTTCAGTAATAGAACTATATTAGCCCCTGGGTTCATCCCATCTTTAAAAAGATATTCTTTAAAAAAAATCTCCATCAGGCCAGGCACAGTGACACACGCCTATAATCCCAGCAGCTCGGGAGACTGAGGCAGGAGGATCGTGAGTTCAAAGCCAGCCTCAGCAAAAGAGAGGTACTAAGCAACTCAGTGAGACCCTGTCTCTAAATAAAATACCAAATAGGGCTGGGGGTGTGGCTCAGTCTCTGAGGCCCCTAAGTTCAACCCCCAGTACGTGCTCTGCCCCCGCCAAAAAACCCTCCATCAGAACAAATTACATACAAATTCCATGGCATAGTGGTTGATTCAACATCCTTCTCAAGTCACAGTCCTCTTTGAAAATCTGATGAAGTTATTAATCCTCTGTCTGGAAAAAGCACATAAAAAGTATATACAATTTTAATGGCTTCATCGACCTCCTAGAGCTGCTCATGGACTATGAGGTGTCCCAGGACTGCAGGTTTTTCCTGGTTTTCTCCCATTTTCTTCTTTTTCCTTCTTCCTTCCTAGTCCTTTCTTCCCCTAATTCAGTCTCCTCACCAGCTTCTGCCCACAGTACTATGGAAAGAACTCAAAGACCTGGGCTGGAATCCCAGCTTAATTACTTACTAGTTTTGGCTTCCCTGTCTTGGGGAAAGAAAGTGTGAGTGGTGTCAGGGAGGAAAGCAGGCCAAGTACCTGGATCTTGTTGCCAGAATGGAAACTACAGTACTCAGGCCTACGATTGTATTTGGAGTTCTTAGTTGGCCCATGTGAGGGCTCCCAACCTTTGTCTTTACATATGGTGATAATCATATTAATGCTGCACCCATATTTTCCAGGAATTATCACATTTCCAAACGTATATCCTGTAGTTTGCATAAATATCCTGTGCATGTAATTTCACATGTTCTGTGCTTTGGGGGAAATAAACTCTATAAGTAGAGTATACATTCCCATGGTCGATATTTCACCCATCGGTTTTAGCATCTTGAACACTAGGGATTTTTTTTCTATAATTGTTTGCCTATACTCTTCCTTTTTATAACTTTCAAATCTTAAGGAGTAGAAAAAACCAAAGGAGGAAAATTAGAGTCATTTATTTATTTATTCCACAAATAACAAGCATCTACACATACTATGCACGGTTCAAGATTTCAAAAGTTCCCATCCTCAGCCAGCTCACATTCCAAAAAAATGAAGCAAAAGACAATAGACCAAATAAATGTATAAGTGGTATAGTATGTTTTGTGATAAGTGCTATAGAAAAAAATAAAAAACAGCCCATGAATAGAGAGCGGGCTTGGGGAATGCATTGTGATTTTTAAGTAGGTCAAAAGGACCTAGTTAACCTTTGAGAAACACCCACATGAGAGGAGCTAGGGGTGTGGCTGACTGGAAGAACATGTGTTTAGCACATCGGAGGCTCTGGGTTCAATCCCCAGCACCACACCCAAACACCAAAAAAAAAAAAAAAAAAAAGTGAGAAAAAGTATGAATATCGGTTGCTCCACTCAGATCCGCTTTTCCTTTCCAATATTTTTGTACACTCCAATCCACCAGTGTGCTTTGTTCCTAGCACCCAGTACCTGTGGCTTGTCTTCAGAGAACTTCCTAGAAGATGAGGTAACACAGTACCTCCACAGCACTGGATTTTGCCCAGCTCCCCATACTCCACCCCTTAACCCCTTAACCCTGAATTAGAAATCATGCTGGAGTTGCTGTACAAGGTCAGAGTAGGAAGACACTGGATGCCTGCTGAGGCTTCCTGTATCCTTTACATTCACCTTTTACTTGTTTTTACATTTACAAAGCAATTTCGTGTTCATTATCTCTAGCACCACTCAAGCTGCCTGTTATCATTTGACGACCTCTCAACTGGTCTTTCCCTTCAATATACCCTTCAATTTCATTAGTCTTTACTCAGGAGTATAATAAATACTGAAGGTGGAAGAACTGGTGAGAGTATCACTTGTGGCTGTTTTTTCAGATTTCTGGAGATACACCAGTTCCTGCTGGCACAACCAGGATGGCACTAAGTGCAACCCAAGAATTCTCTAAATGTCAACACTGTTCTCAGGTAACACAGGTCAAAGACCCCAACTGTTCATTCTCCCCCCAGTGGCCCACATCAGCCAGGTGTTTATATACTCCATATGGTAAAGTACAACACATCAAAGTACATATACCAAAGCGCTCGCGATTTGGTGGAAAGAGCCTGGAATAGGCCCAGAGTTGCTTCAACACATATTTACTGAACATCTAAACAGGAGTTGAGTCGTTAGTAAGCACTGGCAATGAGAAGAGGACCGTGCAGATGCCTGAACCTTGGTTTTCAAACCTTCGTGATGGATTTGCCATGGCAAACACAATCCGATACAAAAGGTATCAGACACAGGATCACAATAATAGTTAATACTCAAGAGCCACGGGAGTTCAAAGGAAGGAGCATTAGGGGAAAGTTCCAGAGGACAGCATAAGCAGCATTTGAGCTAAACAGAGTGGGGACGGTAGTTCCCGGGAGGGAGCTGAGCTAAACAGAGTGAGGACGGTGGATCCCGGGATGCAGCTGAACGCATCGAGGGCACTCAACCTGGTGCCAGGGGATTGACGTCCCGGGCCTTGGCTCGGAAACCTGTAGCAATCACATTCTAGAAGAGCTTAGCAAACATGCAAAACGCCGTGTTGCTTTTCGCCAAGGCCGTGAAGGTAGGACGCCCTGAGAGGCGCCGGTGAGGACCCAAAGGCGCGACCCGAATCCTCTGCGCCTCCCCCCAGGCTACTAAAGTACAGTGTAGACCCGGTGCTCAAGACAGGAGGAACGCGAAGGCGCCGCGGCGGGGAAGACGCGCTCCCAGGCCGAGCGCGGCGCAGAAGCCCGGCCTCCGAGCCCACCGCCCCGGCCCTGCCGGCACCTCGGCCGCCACCCACGCCCCGCCGCCGCTCCTGCCGCCCAGAGCCGCGAACCCGCGCCCATCCCGCGGTCGGGGCACCCCGCCCTCTTCGCCGTGACGAATCGGCTCCCGGCGGGGACACTATCCGAACTCGAGGAGTTTTGAGGAAACTGTATGGCCTAAAAAAAAAAAAAAAGAAATCCTTGACTATGCTAAGTATCACCGCATCCTCGTCAGAAGGGTTATTTTTCTAACGCGAGCCGGGCGCGGCCCGGAGAGAAATCGGGCGGAGTGTGGAAAGTGCGAGCGCGGAAGCTCCGGCGCGAGGGGCGGGGCGAGTGCGGGACAAAGGGAAGCGAAGCCGGAGCTGCGGGCGCTTTTTCAGCCCGCGGGTGAGTGTTTCCAAGTGGGCCCGACCCGGTCGGGAGGGTAGCAAGCCGCGGTGTCCCCGCTGGGCTGGACCCCGAGTTCCCGCGGGTTGCTGGGGTGCAGGTCTGGCCGCGGGGCCGGAGCTGGGGGCCGTGCGGCCTCCTTGCGGCCTAGCGGCGCGAGGGTCGGGAGGAAGTCCCATCCGGGGCCCCTCCTCCCCAGCAAGGCTGGTCCCCCCGGCTAGTCCCCCGAAACGGCTCCAGGCGCCTGTGCAACCCCCTTTACGGGAATTGCCAGTGCAGTGGATCCTCCACGGCAAACTTGGGAGACGACCGCAGAGGAAGTCTCTGGAACGAGGCAAGCCAGTGGTCCGCACCCCCGAGAAGGTGGTGCCCCTTTTTTGTTCGGGTAGCGACCTGAGGACTCACTGTGTGGCTTGGAGTGAGGAGCGAAGGCTCTGAAAGCATGTGGCCCGGGTTTGAAATCCAGCTCGGGCACTTCCTGGCCATATGGCTCTGGACAAGTTGCTTAAACTCTGAGACTCCCTTTTTTATCTGTAAAATGGGGACAGCAGCATATCTTGTTGTGACTGGTGAGCAAGATCATGTAATAAGCTCTTCCGTAGAAGGTAATTATTCAACAAATACCTAGAGTATCTGTTTTATGTCAGGTGCCAGGTTATATCCAATGTAGACAAATGTACAGGCCCACTCTTAGAACTTACATTCTAAAAAAAAAGGAAAGCAATCATTTCAAAGTATTAATAATGAAGTGCAATGTACAGGGAGCTTGTGGCAGTTTTTGTCAGGGCTCCCCACAGCAAGGTCTACTGCATGTTGACAGCTCCTCTAATGTAAGCAAGAAAAAGAATCGCACCAAAGTGGAAGGCTTCTGCCTGTTCTTTAAGGAAAGAGGGAGAGACCCAGGTTGGACCATTGAGAAAATAAATTATTTCCACACCAGGACTCTTATTCCTGGTGGTCAAGGAGTTTCCTTAAAATGCAAGATGGAAGCAGAAAATTATGTTTGTTTTACATAATGTTGAATGAAAAGTGCTCCAGTAGTCAGAAATTTACTTGTCATTCCAAAAATGAGTTTGTCTCTTTACACCTACCATTTGTGATATATATTGATTTAAGGAACAAGCTCACATGTGTCTGTTCATGTGATGAGCTTGAAACACTTGGAGAAATTTTATTAAGAACAGAGCAAGGTATTGGGAATACAGTAATAAATTAGATGCTCCCTGTTCCCTAGCAATACACAATCTAGCCAGATTGACAGATTTTTTTTTAAAAAGTTATAAAAAACAGAATCTTAGCTCTTTGTACTACATAGGAATACAGATAGGGAGCAATTAATTCTGCCCAGGTAATTTGTCAAGAAAGTGCCATTGAAGAGACAAATTTTGAAACGGATGGTGAAGGAGGAGTAAGAGTTCTCAGGTAGACTTTCAGAATTTATTCCTAGCCCTTTCAAAGCTGTTTACCCATGAAAGGAAACGAGAAGTTCATCATCATACCCAGTTTCCTTTAACACTGCCTCCAGGAATAAAACGCTGTTCTATTTAAACAGAAGTTCTCATCCCAAAAGCAAGGTAACTAACTGATCAGGAAGCTGTCAATATCTGGTAGGCCTTGTTGGGGTCACCCTGATAGTACATCACATCCTATTGTCATTATTTTTTTTATCAGTCTGAGTAAACGTTTACATGGCATCAGCAAAATGTTTTCCATACAAGACGTGGCTTGGTATCATAAGCAAAACCCTAAAAATACATTTCTAATATTATTCTAAATATCCCAGTAACTTAGTCATTAAATTCTGATCAACCAAATGACCTATAAGAACTAGTTAAAATATGCAAAAGGCTTGATTACTAGCAGATAATAGTGAAGTGACTTTACTCAGAAATACCAATTAAACTACCCTATTCTTTAGGAAAACATTCTCTTATGCTTGCTGAGTTTTGATTCTCTTTTTTTTTCCTTTTTTTTCTTTTTTTTTATTTTAGTGTCTCAGATTCATTCTTAAGGAACTGAGAACTTAATCTTCCAAAATGTCAAGTAAGTTTCAATTTTTATATTTATCAATCTATGTTAATAAGAGACTAATGCCCTAGCAAATGGGAATTCCAAAATACTCTCATTTTTTTTTCTTCAAAACAGGACCATTGGTAGTTTTGTTGCATAGTATTATATCTCAGTTGTTTACAAGAAGTTATTTATTTTCTTTCAAACAGAAAGACCATCTTATGCCCCACCTCCCACCCCAGCTCCTGCAACAGTAAGTTTTAATTTTCTTGTTAATGTAATAGCCAAGTCTGGCCTTGATACAAAAACCCAGATGTCTTCCAGTGACAGTCACTCAATCATCACAGCCACAGGATGAAAAATTCAGCTAAAAAACAGCACTTCCTACTAAATAAAATAGCTTTTCATCTTAACTTGTACCAACCCCAACATTTAAAAAAAAAAAAAAATACTTTGAAATTCCAACCAAACTCCTATACTCTATTTTTGTTTTAGTTTTTTTAAATTGGAACTAAATGACAAGTTTAACTTCTTTCTTGTTAATCTTCACTATTAAGAGTCTTTCAAGTTGATATTGAGTGAATGCTCATTCTGGCATTGTTTATTTTTTTAAACCTAACCTTCAACTGGTTATATTTTTATCTCTTGTCTATACATAAAATTTTCATATCAAATCAAACAGTAAAACTTCTAGGTCTATAACTACACTAATTGTAATTCTTTATTTTCAAGCTGTTCAAGTAAGGATTTCATTATCTTTGGGTCAGATCTTGCTGCTGAATTCTCCATAAATTATATTTTACTGGTTTCTGAATTGATATGTTTCAAAGTGTCTAAATAATAGTTGTGAACTGCTTTTTTTACCCAGCAAACTCTGGCCCAACTTGATCAGCATGTAAAATATTGTCCAACCCACAAAACAAATTTAACAGTAACTGTTCAGGCCTTGCTGAAATGGCTTCCTTGTTGATTTTTTTGGGGGGGTTTTTTTGTTGTTGTTTTGTTTTTTAAAAAACACTGTTAACATGACCATAACCTACAAAATCAGTTCTTTAATAGCCACTAGATTTTCCTTCCATACCCCCTACCACCTAAATTCTAGGCTAGTGTACGTTTTACTACTAATTAGGTCCTTGTATAATTTTGTTTCTCTACTAGGTAACTAGTCATATTTACTTACCCTCAGATATGTTTTAGTTACGTTTATCAACAATTTGTTTTTCTTTAGTGAGATGCTTTTAAAAAGAGATACTGTATCATATTTTCACAGTTTGATTCATATAATATGCAGTCTCTAAAATTAGTTCCAGTAGACCTTAAAGTCCTGTTTGGTTCATTTTCTTTCTTAAAGAATATTTCTTACCACTATCTCCATGACACTCTCCTAGTGGCTATACAGGTGGAGTTGAACAATGGAGATTCTGACCTCAAAGAGCTAACCATGTACTTCAGCTTTGGAAATGGTATAATTATGTTTTAGCTTCAATTTTTTTAATTCCCTTATTTTTCTTACATTATTGCCTCATAATGTTAAACAGTGATTCTCATTGTATATGCAACCTCTGAAGGTGTCATTTTGATGTAAATACTGCCTCCAACAATGTATACTTGAGAACAAACTTGATATTTTTGAGATTAAAATGTTTCAAAAACCAAGTATCCCCTTCTGACTTCTCATATGTAGAGAGGGATTTTTTTTTTTTTTGCCTTTCCTTAGTCATATTTCTGTATCATAATTTCACGCTAACACATAAAATATAGAAGAACTAGGGATTAGAACATCCAACAGAATGGATACTAAATGAATTATTTTCCTTCCTTATTTTTTTTTTTTTGGTTCCATTACTTCTGCCACCACCATCACCACCACCACCTCCACCTCCACCACCACCACCACCACCACCTCTACCACCTTCACCACCGCTACCACCACTCAAATATACCACTCCAAGTAATATACACTTCTTTTGTGCGTTTAATACTTCATCTGTGTTTTGCCTACTTAAATATGTCTAAGTTGCGTCTTTAACTTTATAGGCTAGAAATTGATCAGTTCTCTTTTCTCCTAAAAAGTATCAAATGTACTATCTGCTTGAATGTCTTTTGGACACTAAGGATATGTATAGTGGCATGTTTTAGAAAATTGTGTTTGTTTTGTAACAACTAAAGCTTAGTTGGGATGTGTTAAATGTATTTTACATTATACAATTCAGGAGTGATACTGTTAATTGCATGTAAAAATGAAATTACCGTCACTTGTTTTTTTGAGTTTCATTAGAAAAAATACCCTACCTTTAGTCCTCTCCTTGCTATATTCTTTTTATGCATTATGCCTTAATTTTCATGAACATTGGATGTCATGGTATTAATTAATTTGTGATTATATCAACACATAAGTCACAAAACCCAAGAATCCTGTTGCAGCAAGCAGTTGTGTTTTGAAAGGGTGAGAGCTTTCAGAAAAATAGATGAAAAAAAGAAAGTTCACATCTGTCAACTAGAAAAGTATTCTCATTAAGACTAAATGCAGAAATCATTCATAATTGATCTATGGAAGATGGATCAAAGAAGAGATGGAAGAGAAAGCCTAAAAAGAATCACTGGGTTTTTAAAAAGATCAGATAGTACCCCAGAATGAAATCCATGCATTTCTTACAAGTCTTTGTTTTGAAGTCATGTATGTGACATCCATTGACTCCAACATATGTTCTTTTCTATTGGCAACTCCTGGCTTCCTGGTTTGAGTCTCTCCTCATTTCTCATGTTATATAAAATGATTTAAAGTTGTCTTGAAAAGCAGATCCATTTCTTGTTTTTATTTGTTTTTAGTAGATGAATACATTGGTTGGCATCCACATAACTGTCAAATAAACTGTGTTTTGTTTTGCATGTAGTGTTTTCGGATTCCTAGGTTATCACATTTCAAGCCTTCCTATCTGAGACATCATGTATTACTAAATTGTTCTATGGTACTATTGACTATAAAGTAATCCTGAATGTCTGAAACACAGCAATATATTGCTTACCTCAAAAAACAAGCCACACACATTCACATTCTCACAAACACTCCCCCAACCCCCGCCAAAAGAAAGAAAAAGGCAACAGCGTCACTTGCAACTGGTTTCTCAATGAAAGAAAATTTTAATTTCCTCAATAAAAAAAAGGAACAATTACAACACATCATTGCTTGTTTAAATTCAGGTTGCTTTTGCATGCCATATGCAGATCATTTTTCATTTCTGTGTTTTCCTCGTTTGAGCTCATTTCTCATTCGTGTTTTTGTCTCATTTGTTTCCATCAGCAAATGCCCAGCACACCAGGGTTTGTGGGATACAATCCATACAGTCATCTCGCCTACAACAACTACAGGCTGGGAGGGAACCCGGGCACCAACAGCCGGGTCACGGTAGGAGAATCAACTATTACAGCCTCCAGCAAACCACTGGAATTGACCAGAAATGCCTCCAGAATTAGGTCCTTTTAGTCATAAGCACAGCCACTTAAAAAAAATTTAATTTGGCTTTTCAACTATTTTAAACATTATTTAAATAGTTTTACACTGGGGAAAAAAAGCAGTGAGATCTGGATGGATATGTATATGGAAGAAAGAAAATCCATTCTGTTTGGTGGTCAATAAGGATACAGCCTTGGGCACTTAATGCTTGTACTGTTGTACACAAACTGAGAATTTCTTATGGTTAAAAATACCTTTTTTGAGATGAAGAGTTTCTTCCATTTTTCTAAGGTAATTGGCATTAGTCTCAAGAACTTTGTTTCTTAGTAGGTGCTGGGCTTTCAGACCTGACTTTTTCAGGGCTGGAAAGCTTTTGGCTGGCCTTGCCAATGTGAACTGCTACACATGATCATTTGTCTTTTGGATTTAATTGTCAGCCTTCTAATTGAGACTCATTTCTCTCCAGTTGAAAATAAAAAAGACTTTTTAGTGTCACCCCAAAGAATTTCAAAATAAAAGTTGAATGAAATTGAAGTATCAGACTAGATATGTACATCTAGGAGTACATTTCTAATCAACAGTACAGGATGTGATTTCCAAAACTTAGGATGTTTCATTTAAGTTGTCAACCTAAGATAATCAAAATTGGATGATATACTTCAAAGTTTGAAGTTTAGGTCATAAATCTGAATAAATCCAAAAGTCAAATACATAACACTGGAATATGGTGTTGATGAGAATATATACAATGCAGAATGGCTGTAAATTTTTAATACTTGGTTTTTATTTGCTGTATTCATAAGTAGTAAATAAATGCCTTCAATTAATGTACCTACCCTCTCACCCTGTAGTCAAACTACAGCTGAAAGCTCGTAACTATCAACTATATGTCTATCTTGGTAAGCACATTGCTTATCTTGATAGGTTTTGTTTGTCTAAATTTTTCATTGTTTCTGCATAATTTGTACTTCATAAGCATATCAAGTTTTATGTGCCATGCGTATTTCATGGTATCTGAGAAGAATTCTGACAGTGTGTTTATGTATGCATTTCACAATGCATACAGTTTTATGTGCATCAGTACATGTTTTCCCCTGGCCTAAATGTATGGTTTCACAAGTGTAATGGATGACAGGGAGCATTTTAATTTAAACACTGAATAGAGTCTATTTTGGATTATTCATGTTAATGCAAAAATTTATTCATGAGCAATAAATAACAGAATGATTATGTTTAATAGCTCTATACAGTCAGCTCTTGATTATCCATGTTAATGGAATAGGCATAGAAACTAAGATATTAGAATGACTTTTTCAGTTTGTGTATGTAAGCATTTTGTTCTTAACTTGGATGAAGCTGTTGGGATTCTCTGTTGAAAAAGTGTGGTCATTCAGTGGAGACTTGGGAAGGGAAGTACAATCCCTCTGTCTGAGCATTCATTCATTTCTCCCTTTTACTTCCTGGCAAACAGAATCCAGCATTCAAAATGGACACTAGCTTCAGAGTAGGGTAGTATAAGGGAGTTGTTGAGCATTGAAGTTTGGTGTTTTGGCTCTGTTCTTTGAGTTGTTGTCTTTTTAATACCAGATTAAAGGGTAATCAAATCAAAGTGTTGTGTAAAGGACATAAAACTGGAGGTTTAACATACCTTTTTTCTCTCTCTAAAGTGTGTTAGGACTTGATAGCTCTGATTTTGGCCATTATAAAAGTATTTTAATTAAGATGACCCCAGTTATCACATTTAGGGAAGAGAGGTTCTCCTGTTTAGTAATTTGTTTGGAAATTACCTGAGTCAGTGATTCGAAGGACTGCTTTGAAGCCCTAAGAAAGAGTTTCCTGTAGGCCACACAGAAATTTGTACTTCCCTCAAGACTCCAGAACACTTCAGTAGTTTCCAGTGAACATTTTATGTGGCAAGTTGACACCTTTTGGAGTGCTTAGAGTAGCTTTGAGTTGCAGTTCACTTCTAGTCATTTCTTCATCCAGATGATAATTTGCATTCTCTTAGATACACATGTGTGTACAGATTGCGACAGAATATTAGAGACATCCTATTCTCTGTACTTCAATGGGAAATCTGTAGCCTTAAATAAATCTTACCAGAGAAACAGCTAAGAATTGGGAAAGAAACAATAACAAAAAGGTCTAGGTAACCAAGATAAATTTCACAAAATTTTGGACCGTGTTCCTTACATTTCCTAGGGCCTTTAACAATCATAATCACTTGTCAGTGCCCCGCCCCCAACTCATTGCAAATTGGAAGCAGAAAATTGAAAAGAGAGGGTTGCTGCTAGAGATGGGTTTTCTGATAGCAGTTGAGGATCAAAAAAGAAAGCTCAAGCACTCCAAAAGCTACCCACTGGGCCATTTAGTGAGAGAGCCAACTGTAGTTTTTCACACCTCAGAAGGTGACAGCAAAGCAGTGACTCTTTTTAATTGACTGTTATCTAGAAAAGGTTGAAAATGTTCAGTGCAAACTGGTTTTTGGTTTTTTGAGAGTAAAGAAACATTTAAGACATTGAATAGATGTCTGTCTCGGAGTGTTAAATGAATTGAGGGTAGGTAATGATATAATTCTTTAAGATCCCCAAACCAACTGGAATTTAACTTTGTTATTTTGGAGTATTTTTATTGTTATATTTGTTGTTGGTTTTTCATTTTGCATTTGTAAATTGACTGGTCAATGTAATGAAAATATGACCTCAATATGTGGATGATTTGTTTACCTTTCTTTGAAAGGGAGGGAAATAAACAAATCCATTAATGTTATAAAATGTGATTCTTAGAAAAATTCCAAAAAGCAAATATTATTATACTTTGTTTTTTAAATGTTTTGATTCATACTTAAAGTTTGAAAATATATGTTTTAGAATTCTTTACCTCTTTAATTTTTAAAAAATTAGGGGTGCAGTTTTTGGTTGAGCTTGTAGCTCAGTGGTAGAGCACTTGCCTAGCATGTGTGAAGCACTAGGTTCTATTCTCAGCACTATATATAAATAAATAGAATAAAGGTCCATCAACAACTGAAAAAAAATTTTTTTTCAATTAGGGGCACAATTTCAACTCTTTGTCCACTTTGTGGATTTCTGAAGGTTGGTATGGGATGAGTTGAAGTGTTTTTTTATCAACTTAATGTTTAAAGAAGCAAGTTTGGTGGGTCTCTTCCTTTGAGCCCATAACCTAAGGATAGCCTCCAAGGATTTTTCCTCCCTTAAGAGAACTCTTGTAAACCATGACTGAGATCTCCCCTTATTTGCTGCTCATACCACCACTGTTCACTGCTCCCCTGGCTCATCTCCATTGCCCACTGCTGGTTAAAAACAGGATCTGTTTTCATGGGCACCAGCATGGGCATGCCAGTAAAAATGCTTGGAAAGAAGAGCAGAAAGAGAGGAGATACTGCTTCAGGGATGAAATGCTTTCTTACAACTTCATAGGTAAAGAAGTTGAATTACTTAAGAGTGTATAAGGACAAAAGGGAGACCCTAGTGTAGGAAGAGTATTTCTTGCTGACATTGGAAAAGGGCACAAGCATGCCCAGTCCCTGAGCCCTTGAACCAAAAATAAGGTTATGATTTATCACAGCAGCAACAGAAGGGTAAGAGAACAAATTATCACTTTAATTTTCTTATTAAAATTTACCAATAAAGTTGGGACGTCTTCCCCCAAACCTGGCAGGGAGAATCAGTATCATTTGGCCGTGATTTTTATTGTTCTGGGTCCTTAATTAAATATAGTTATTATATGTTAAGAGAAGTCTCAGGAGTTCAGAAACAGGTGTTCCTGGAGTGGCTGGCTTTTCCTGGGACATCTACCAGAAGACGTGTGGGTGTCTCCTGCCTAGATCTCAGCCCATGGAACCAATCACTTATCTGTCTCATTCCTTTACTTCTCTCACCCACTTTCTTCTTTCCTTTTGAAAACTATTTTCCAATGTCTCCTCCCCTTCCTTTTCTTCTGTTTCCTTCTTCTGCCATCGTCCCTTTTCCTCTTATGTCTTTTACACAACACCAAAAGTTCTTAATAGAATGGAACTTCATGTAAGACCTCAAAAATGACCATCAGGCTCAGTGTCTGCTAGAGCTCTGTTCCTGGAAACTTACTGGCTTCTCACTGTGATTAGGTTGGAGAACAGAGAAAGATGGGACTTTAGTTCATACTTCTTGAAAACCATTGGATAATAGGACATAGCTTTGAGAGAAATGAACTCTTTAGTGCTAAAGGAGATAAGAAAGTTTGTGGAGTTTTCGTTGTTTTTGAAGCAGTTTTTGTGTGGCGTTTTATATGAGGGTGTATTCCTGACGTAGTACCAATAGATACAAGGTCTCCTGTAGGCAGTGTGAGTGTGGTAAGTGCTAAGAGTTCAGATTCTGCTGCAGATAATCAAGTGTTGACTGTATGCATAATGACAACTGAGCAAAGTAAACGGGTGCCAGGTAATGTTCTCAATGTAAGATGTTTGCTCTATAACCATATATTTTCAATGTATGGATTATTATGTAATATTTTGTTCTTACAGCCAGGTTGTCAAAGCAGTGGCAGTAAACTGCCAAGTAAAACATTACAATGGCATGCTTGAAGTATTTTCTTTTGATGTGAACATTTCTGAATTTGCAGTGATAGCTATTTTCCGTGGAGAAAATATAAGAATCTTGTATCCATGGACGAGTAGAAGAAAGGCGCATTAGAATTTTTTAAGGGACTCTCTTTTCAGGTTGCCAGTGAAGTTCTTGCAATTGAATAATGAATATATTTAACTCTTTTGTAGGCGTCCTCTGGTATTACGATTCCAAAACCCCCAAAGCCACCAGATAAGCCGCTGATGCCCTACATGAGGTACAGCAGAAAGGTAGGCACCCAGAACTGGGAGGGAATGTAGACCGCCGCCTCTGCTTCTCGGCCTTCCAAGCAGCTTCAGCCTGGCCGCGCCTGTTTTTCCTCTTTATATTCAGGGGAAGCATAAAAAATTGTAGTTTTTAAAGAGCTTTGTTCCAATTTCAAATTTTCAGAACTAAAATCCAACAAGAGGAGAATAATTAAGTAAGACAATGTTCCATAGCCATGAAAGTAATGTGTTTTGGAGAATATTAAATGACATGAGAAAAATGTTAAGTGAGAAAAGTATTACAAGATTATTTGTTTCACCTTTTTTATAAAAGTCATAAAACTACATGTTAATTTGAGGGTGAGAACCTAGAAAACAGTGGTTACCTATAAGCAATAAGCTTATGGTAATTTTTATTTTCTGTATATTTCCTTGGATTTTCCACATTTTTTGTGATGAGGTTTATTACATTTGAAAATATGGCCAGTATCTTTTTTGGAGGTATTTTTAACCAGACTTTTAGAAATTTTTAATTTTTACAATAATCATTGCATGTGTGTTTGATAATATAATCATGTTTTGTAATTTGCATTTTTTTTTACAGATTGGTGAGTTTCTTGCTAAATTCACATGAATTTTTAGAGACATCAGTTAGCTTATTAACTCATCTTAAGTGCCTGTGTTGATTGGAGATGTTCTTGGCATATCAAATTAAAATATTTATGAGTGACTTGATGTCTGAAATCTGCCTTAAAATAATCTAGCAGAACCAGGCAGTGTGGCCTCTCGTCCCAGCTACTCCCGAGGCTGAGGCAGGAGTTCAAGGCCGGTCTCAAAAAATAAATAATAACCCATCAGGGTAAAGATGAGTGAGATTAGCCAGGTATTAGTAAAGTTCGAAGCAGGCCAAGGAAGACATAGAAATACAGTGCTATCTTCTCTGATTATTTTTAATGTTTAAAAGTTTCTGTATTAGAAAGTATTTTTAAATGTTCAAATGTCTATCTATTTAGGCATCTGTATTGAAATTCCAACTGTTTCCTTTTTAAGGTCTGGGACCAAGTAAAGGCTTCCAACCCTGACCTAAAGTTGTGGGAGATTGGCAAGATTATTGGTGGCATGTGGCGAGATCTCACTGATGAAGAAAAACAAGAATATTTAAACGAATACGAAGCAGAAAAGGTAGGGGGCCATAGAGGTGTGACAGATACAGTATGAAGTGCATCATCCTTGGCTTGTTATTTATAAACGAAACATAAGACTGGATCAGAAAGCTAAGGCAGCACTAAGGTTGTGTACCTGGGTCCAGGCACATTTCTCTAAACCTCAGAATCCTTATCTGTAAAAAGGAGATGACTTTAACACCCTGCCTACGTGATGTCTTAAGTATTCAAATGAGATAATATAGGTATACACTGTAACCTGCAAATGTTGATTATAAACTGAAAAACCTTTGAATTTCAGATAGAGTACAATGAATCTATGAAGGCCTATCATAATTCCCCCGCATACCTTGCTTACATCAATGCAAAAAGTCGTGCAGAAGCTGCATTAGAGGAAGAAAGTCGACAGAGACAGTCTCGCATGGAGAAAGGAGAACCTTACATGAGCATTCAGCCTGCTGAAGATCCTGATGGTAAGGGAAGAAAAGTGGAATTTTGTTTATGCTTTCTCTGAATTGAAGTATGAAGCATCTCTTAAGCATAAGTTTTTATTTTTATCTTAAATGGAAAAGCATTACTTAAATGTCATTTCAATATCTTGATTATTTTGAGTAAGGTATTTATGTGAATTTCCCATGAGAAAAAGAAGTAACCTTTTCAGAACAGAAAATAATAAAAACTGCATTTACTGCTTATCAAAATCTTTGTACTAGCCGGGCGTGGTGGCGCGCACCTGTAATCCAAGCGACTTGGGAGGCTGAGTCAGGAGGATGGCGAGTTCAAAGCCAGCCTCAGCAACTTAGCGAGGCCCTAAGCAACTCAGTGAGCCCTGTCTCTAAATAAAATACAAAAAATTGGGCTGGGGATGTGGCTCAGTGGTCGAGTGTCCCTGAGTTCAATCCCTGGTTCCAAAAAAAAAAAAAAAAAATCTTTGTACTTAAAACATGTGGAAGGCATTTGAGTCACAGCTAGGATTTCACCTCCACTACTTTTAAAAAGCTAAATGCCAGCCAATCCCAAAAATCCAAAAGCCGAATGGTCTCTCTGATAAATGAATGATGATGCATAATATGGGGAGGAAAGATGGCAAGAATGGAGGAAAGATAGCTAGCATAGAGGGAAGGGAGGGGTGGGGGCGGGTGGGGGGTAAAATTAATAACAGAGTGTGTGACAGATACCATTGCCCTGTGTACATGCATGAACACACAGATGGTGTGACTCTACTTTGTGTACAACCAGTGAAACAATAGCTGTACTCCATTTGTGTTCAATGAATCAATAAGTAAATAAAAAAAAAATAAAATAAATAAAAAAATTAAAAAATAAAAAGCTAAATGCCTTCTAGCTAGACCCAGCTTTCTCACTGATTCCCTGAATTTGCTGAATCAGTCTCCTAAATGAGAAAGTTAATGAGTGGGTAGAAAAATTATGAAATCTCCTTTCTAGTTAATTCTACAGTCCAATAAGAATTTATTAACACAAGTCATAAGACCACTTGTGAGGACATACCTACACAGATTTTATATGTTCACATAAATGGTAGAGCTTTCTAATTGGAGTTCCATGAATAGTGTGCAGATTGCTGTCCTGGTCCTCTGTAGTCAAGCAGGGTCTAAGTTACAAGGACCCCCAGAGATAGCCACCACTGGTTAAGAGCACACCTGTCCACATACCTAGCATGCTGTACTGAACCCTAATGTTGTCTCTGTGTGCTGCTATGATATGGAAAAGGTTTGAAACTCCCAACTATAAGCCACAAAAACATCAATAAAATAAAATAAAATCCCATTTTAAAGTAGCAGTAACAGAGGAAGTTTGTAAGAACTTTAAAGAAGATAACAGCAAGGGCAGAAGCAGTAATATCAACTTAAAGTCATGAATACTATACTTAGAAACACAAAAAGGACATTTTTAAAAGAATGGACTGGGATATTCACAAAATGTTATAAATGTTATACAGACAGTAAAATATAGAGAATAGAATATGGAATAGAAATAATACCGATGTTAAACAGACTCAGCAGTGCTAAGCACTAACATATGCAGGTTTTAATTGAAGTGGGATGGTTAATGTAAGAAAAACACAGAGAACTGAAAATAAAAGATCAAGTCTGCAATTAATAGGAAGAGGATCTGTACAACATAGAAGCTGTAAGCAGAAAATTAAGTTTTCCTTAAGTCTCAACTTCTGCCTGTTGTGTTTTTAAGAGAAGTTCTTAAATGAACTAGTAAGATAGAGTGTAATAAATAAGGTGCCAATGTAAAAATGACTGTAGGCCTTGAACCTCGTCCCTCAGGACTTGGTAGGTAGAAACAGCCATAAAACCAAGAGACAGGTGGCACCTGCACCAGGACAGCAGCTGCTGATATCAGTGGCAGAGGACTGTCAGAAGGTCCACAGGCGCACGCTGTGGTCCACACAAGACACTGAGGGCTTTTTTGAATGACACTTGAGAGATCATCACTTCAGGCCTCTGCAGCAGGGTTTCTAAAACATGGTCCCACCCACCACCTCTGGTAGGACACCAGGAAGTTGGTGCTAGAGACCAAATTTGTTTTAATGTGTTTTACTTAAGGGAAAGCGTGGTATTTTTTAGATGAGTTAATTTAAAGGAAAATATTAAGTGGATAATAGTACAAGTTGTTACCAGGTATGTGAAAAACCTTACGGTGATAGAGCAGAAGCCGAGATTAAGAAAACATTGTTGTATGGGTAATTTTTCTTATAATATTACCTTTTACCTTCATGGTGTTTTCTTGTTGTTGTTGTGTTGGAGACTGAACCCAGGGACGCTCTACCACTGAGCTGCATCCCCACCCATTTTTATTTTTATTTTGAGACAGAGTCTTCCTGAGTTGCAGAGGCTAGCCTCGTACTTGTGATCTTCCTGCCTCAGCCTCCTGAGTCACTGGAATGAGAGGTGTGCACCACCAGCCTTGATGATTTTTTGATCTAACAAAATGAAAATGCTGTCTAGAATGCTAGGGAGGGTTTTTCTCTGTAGTGATGAGCTGATTTACAAGTGATCATTTTCATCAGTTTTAAAGAGCTACGTATTAATGTTTCAGATTACTACTATGCAGAACTTCAGTTACTGCCATGGAGTGCCGTCTTCTTGTTGATACCAAAGCCTAAAGAGTTTATATATCATCTGTGTTTTTTCCAAACTCTTCTCAGACTTCATCACTCAACAACTTTATGAGAAAAACCTTGGCCACTGAACATATTCTGTCTTCTGCATGGTTTTTACCAGGTGTCTGCATAGTGCTCCTGTCATGCTGGTCAGGCTCATTCATCAGGCCAATGAGAGCCACAGTTCCTTGATATTAAATATAATCATTGCTGCACTCTCCTGGTTGTGGTTACGGGCGACCTCATTTCCAGAACATCTTGTTCATTCCAGATTATGATGATGGCTTTTCCATGAAGCATACAGCCACCGCCCGTTTCCAGAGAAACCACCGTCTCATCAGTGAAATCCTTAGTGAGAGTGTGGTACCAGACGTCCGGTCAGTTGTCACAACAGCTAGAATGCAGGTCCTCAAGCGACAGGTCCAGTCCTTAATGGTTCATCAGGTAAGGTCACAGACATTTGCTATAATGAATTGGGCCTGTGCTGTAAATCCCAGGTGACGTGATTCTTACACCATGCATAAAGACACCTCTTTCATTCTAACCTGTAAGGATTTGGGAAAGATGGTTAAGGGAGATGACCATTTTCAGAGGTTTATTAAGTTTGTCATTAAAACCTGTAACAGAGGTGGCACCTGTAATCCCAGCTACTTGGGAGGCAGGTTTGAGGCCAGCTTCAACAACTTGGTAAGACCCTGTCTCAAAATTTAAAAATAAAAGAAAATTTAAAGACTAAGAATTTAGCTGGGTGGTAGAGTGTCCCTGGGTTCAATCCCCAGGACTGGTAGAAGGGAAAAAAGAAAAAGTAGTAACAAAACTTTGTAATGAGGAAAGTATTCCTGTTAAGAAATACATGTGCACTTAAGAATTCTGGACAACCTCTCCACCTTTATTGCTTTACTGAATACTTTTCCAAAATTCCTGAGACCTGAAATAGTATTCTTTAACGTTTACTTTATTAATCACAGTCCTCTCTTTATACTTAATTTTTTATTTTTAAAATTATAGCTAGATTCATGTCATAGATGATTAATATTAAAAATGTAAAATTTTATTTGTCACACTTCTTGAAAGCGTGACCATTAAAAAATGAAGTATGTTTTCTATGTTTGGTATTTGCTTCAGAGAAAATAAGTAAGTAATCATAAAATCTGGTTATATGTCTTATAGCGAAAACTAGAAGCTGAACTTCTTCAAATAGAGGAACGGCACCAGGAAAAGAAGAGGAAATTCCTGGAAAGCACAGATTCATTTAATAATGAACTTAAAAGGGTATCCATTTGATGTATTATCTATATTTTCATCATTGTTCCTGTTACTTTCTTTTTCCTTGTTCTTTTTTCCAAAACTGTTTTTATTGAATCTTGTTCACTTTGAAACAGGATTAACTTCACTATACATATAAAACCTGTAATATTTTTTATTTATAGTTATTCCCATTTTCTGGAAAAAGTGCAATAAATTTAAGATACAGTATACACATACGCGTTAGGTCCATAGATGCTAGAGTCCTCTAATACTTTAAACTCCTATGTAGTCATGAATTATTTTCACTTTATTGGAATTTATTCATCGGACTTTTAATACAGTTTGCACTTTGTATTAGAACAAGTAAATCTTGTGTTTGGTAGTCTGAAATATAAATTAGAAACGTTATGAATAATTCTGTATCTCAGCATTGCCTCTCCATTCAGTAGTACTTGATGACTACTCGAGCAACTTCCTTATATTTAGACAAAAGAGTTTCAGGGAAGTCTGGGAACCATGTGTTTTTCTCCTGCATACATATATTTATTTCATAGGCAAGAAAACCCACTTTGAAGCAATTTATCTAGTTCAAAGGTTATAAGAAGAGAACATTACTAAAAGAAGTTTTTTTTCTGACTAGTTGTGCGGTCTGAAGGTAGAAGTGGATATGGAAAAGATTGCCGCTGAAATTGCACAGGCTGAGGAGCAGGCCCGCAAAAGGCAGGAGGAAAGGGAGAAGGAGGCAGCAGAGCAAGCTGAGCGTAGTCAGAGCAGCATCACTCCCGAGGAAGAGCAAGCGGGAAACAAAGCCGAGGAGAAGAAAGACGACGAGAGCATTCCAATGGAGACAGGTAAGCCATGAGACACGAGGGGAAATGCCAGGGCCTTTTACAGCTGTCTGTAATTTTGATTTTTCTTTGTGAATGCCTTTCAGAGATCACTCCCTTGAGTAATTCTCTATGTGACCTACCCAGTTCTTTCCAAAATTCTCTATGGTAGGCTCACTAAAAATGTTGGTGTCACCATGGAACACCAGTGACACATTGTCATCAGTCAGCTATTTGAGGTCTTGACATTGTTCCCAGATATACTGTTTTCTAACTGAGATTATAAAGCAGACCAGTATGACAGTTAAGGACCCTGTCCCTGGGGTCACACAGATTGGGGACTAGAACTAGCATCTCAACTGTGAGTCAGTTTTTTAGTTGGTTTCCTCATTTGAAGCATTCCACGACTGCCTCTGTGAAGCCATTCTGGTACTAGATTTAACATGGTATTAACACTCAGTATTTTAACTTTTATGGCTCATATTAATTATGCAAAACATGATCATTGTTGTTAAGATTGATTGTCTTTGGTCTCATAGGAGAATGTCAGGCAAAGTAAATCCTGTAGGCCAAATCGTGCCACCACCTTTTTTGTAAATAGTTTTACTGGAACACAGCCACGCTGGTTTGTTTGCGTTGTGCATGGCTGCTTTGAGACCACGGCAGTATAGTTGAATAGTTGCAAGACTGCCTGACCCACACAGCCTAGAATATTTACTCCAGAGCCCTTTACAGAAATAAAGGTGGATTAGCACATCCTAGAAAAATTTCTAGGTAAACTGATTTTCCTGAATAAAAGCATCCTGCATGATAGAAAATGACATGTAGGACTTGAATAAAGAACTGATTAGATTGATTATTGCTAGAAATTTCCAGATCATCTTACCTTCTGGTACTATTTTGAACGTACCTAGTGCACCATGTAAATAGTTTAAGCGGAGAGTAGTTACGGGAATACAGACAGAGGCTCCTTGGACCATCATTGCCAGAAGTAGAGGGGACAGTAGTCATACTTATACTCAAATGACGATCATTTAGAAGTCATTTAATGGAATATAAATATCTTCACCAGATAGTTCTACAAAATATAATTCAAGAGATTAACATTTCACAGTCAGATTTTAAGTTTCCATCTTTTGAGCCTCATTTGTTTTAATAAACATGTTTTTTTATCTTAAATTTGAAGCGTGAGCACATTTTTGTGGTTAAATTAAAAACTTGAGAATTAGGGTGTGGGTCTTTGCTCATTTTGCAACTAGACATTACTCAGTTCTTTGCCTCCGTGTTGTCATCTGTGAATGGGGCCTGTGGGTCTTTACTCAGATTCTATCCTTATAGCTTAAGAAAAAGAAATGAAGAAAATTGAGATTTCAGGTAAAATCCTCATGCTCTTAATTTCTTATAGGAAACAGCCCAGTGTGACTTTTCACAAAGTATCTAAAATATCAACGTGATATTATTTCCATGTCTGCACTCTCATTTAATCTAAAAGCTGCAGAGCAGCACTGTTTAATAGTAATACAGTGTAAGTCACATGACATTTAAATTTCCTACGAGTGACTTTTTTTTCTTTTTTCTTTTGTTTTTTTTTTTTTTTGGTGCTGGGGATTGAACCCAGGGGCACTCCACCACTGAGCCACATCCCCAGCCCTATGTTGTATTTTATTTAGAGACAGGGTCTCACTGAGTCTCTTAGGGCCTCGCTAAGTTGCTGAGGCTGGCTTTGAACTCTCAATCCTCCTGCCTCAGCCTCCCAAGTGCTGGGATTACAGGCATGTGCCACCGCGCCTGGCTACTAGTGACATTTTTTTAAAAATTAGGTAAAATAAGTGACATTGATTTGATTATATTACATCTAACCCAGTATATCTTAAATAATATTTCAACATGTAATCAGCATGTTTTAAATTATCAACTCTGACATTCATTTTTTCCCAGAAAGTCTTTGAAATCCAACATGTGTTTTATTCTTACAGCATATCTCAATTCAAAAGCTAAATTTTCATCAAAAATATTTTATCTGTACTTGGAGTTTTATAAACTTACTGCTCAAAAGTAGATTTTCACACCCCAGTTGTTCCCACATACTTAAAAGCTCCTCCCTGACACTGGCCCATTGCAGGTACTCACTGGCCACAGGTGGCTAGTGGCTATGGTATGGAACAGCACAGCTCTGTGCTGTCCATGTAGAGCAGATGTTTGTCTCAGGACTGACAGTGACACATGTGATTACAGAGGAGACACACCTTGAAGAAGCGACGGAGAGCCAGCAAAATGGTGAAGAAGGCACATCCACTCCAGAGGACAAGGAGAGTGGGCAGGAGGGGGTGGACAGCATGGCGGAGGAGGGGACCAGTGATAGTAACACTGGCTCAGAGAGCAACAGTGCAACAGTGGAAGAGCCACCAACAGATCCCATGCCGGAAGATGAGAAGAAAGAATAATTGTTGCCTTGTTTTATGTGTCCTAAATACTTTTTTAAATGAAAAAAAAAAAAATGTTTTTTGGTTTTAATGGTGTTATGTGGTCTGCGTATTAATTTTTTTCTTGTCTGTTTCACACCACCAAAGGCTTCTGGACCGTGAGCGTCATGAGCCCAGAGGCACAGTCAGTCACCTTTCTTAGCATTGTGCAGATGGCTCTTTTCTTTGGATCTTGTTGCTAGCCCTCAATTGCTGAAAGCCTCAGAATTTAAATCAATGAGAAAACACCCACCTCTTTTAGGGAGTTATCCTTCGATGCTGCAGAATCTCCTCTTAAAATGCCTTCCTCCAGCTCACTCGGGTGCTTACCGAAGCCATAGCTTTAAACCTTCCCAGTCCCCATCAACAGCTTCCTGAAAGTCCCCTCTATTGTGTACCTGTGCACAGAGTACATTCTTGAGAACACAATCGTGTGTGTGTGTATTTTTTCACTTGCCCTTTTTATTTTAAATCAGTGTCAGATATCAAGAGTTGTGTTAAGGGGTACAGTGTAGCCTACCACCAACTACCCTTGGATTGCACTGATCCAGAGTAGTCTCCACGGTTAGTGTAGTTACTAGCTTATGAAGTAGTCATTAAAGGGAACGTAGCATATACATGTTATCTATACTGCTTTTTGTTCTGGTTAATACTGGGTGCATTCTGATAAATTCATCCTTTGTACTGGGGGAAAGAAACACTTTTTTACCAAGTTTTCCAAAGACACCATAGATCACAAAGTTAAGGAATGGAATGTTCTTGTAGTAGACTAGGTAACTTCAAAATGATTAGTCCATTCCAAAAGAAAAACAAGTGGAAATTAAGTTCATCCACATGAAGTTGTTTTACAATAAACAAAACATTCAAAACCTCAAGGCTCAGGATCCCATAGATCAGAGCCTACCTACCTTTTTGATAAACTTAATAAAGTCTTGGAGACTAGAAGAAAGATAGTTTGTGACACGTATGCTTCCTAAAAACTAGAATAGATTTTTACTGAATAGTGGTATATCTGATGGTATATGTTTCTTAAAGATTCCAAATGTAATAAAAAAATGAAAAAAAAGGTCTCAAGTGTTTTTAATGGCCTAAATATTTGTATGCAAGACAAGCACACAGTTTTGTCTCTGTAGTGCATTGACAGTGTGGAGTGGCCACTCAGCCATTTTGAGTTTACATACTCAGAACCCTTGTCTGTAAATGCTGCAGGTAAGTTAATTTGCACAAGATGCTTGTGAAAATCACTTTCTTTCCATGATGGTCATGGCACATATGGAGGTTGGTCTGCCTCCAAGGGGGAATAGATTTCTACACTAACATAAGAAATCTATGACTTTTAAATGATCTTTGAAAAACCATGGCTGTGCTTACGGGCAGAGACTACTGACATGCCCCCATTTATGGTGAATTCACTTGCTCTGGAGTCCACAACACCGTTAGCGACTGACTCTGCTGTAGTCTCTTGAGAGGGGAGGGAACCTAATATTGGGTGCACACATCAGAGTTGACATCTGTTTTTCTAAATAATATGTGGAAAATTTTTCCATTTCCTTGTGAGCAATTCTATTAAATGAGTCCATTTCTAGGTGTTGGGCATTGCAGGACTAAGAACTCAAACTGTCTTATTCCAGACAAATTGGACAGCTTTCTAGGATACAGTGCAGAGAAGTTGTTAAATAATAGAGGTGGAAAACAGTGTCAGAGCAAGATGTCAGATTATTTATCAAAGTTTCTTTAAGAGGATGGAAGTGCTTCCTTTGCTGAGCTGGGGACAGATGGCACTGGGAAGACGAAGTCTACCTAGACCAGGACTGTCCATGCAGTGCGGTACTGGCAGCTGGCTACAGAGTGAATTAAGAATTCCGGGTGAAATTTGACAGTTTGTGACCTCAGGGGGACAGAGCAACATAAAATTCTCCTTTGTTAAGGTGGTAGGTGCAGACATCAATGTCTCTTCGTTTTGAGAATGTAAGATATAACATCTTCAAATTTTTTTCTTACTCCCATAGGCTTTGGGCAAGTAGTTTAAACTCTGAGCCTGTTTCAGCTATAACATAGATTGAACTACTTTCTATCTCATTGCTGCTTCAAATAGCCATGATTTTTAATGCATTTATCTTGAGTAAGAATGCATAAAATTTGAGGGTTTAAGTTTTACTAATGTTTAACGACAAATAGAGTTCCATGTCTCCTCAGTTTTCTCACTGGAATGCCAAATTCCCTTAACTGCCCACCTGTCGATAAACATGTCTTTTTAAAATGACTCTTCTACAGTACATGATAATTATGTATAATTATGCACTGCACAAGGATATTTCCATCAACAAAGGACCACATATAAGATGGCAATGGAGCTGGAAAATGCCTGTTACTAAGAATTTTTACTGTGCCTTTCCTATGTTTAGATACACAAATGCTTGCCAAATGTTTCAAGTGTTAGAGTTCACCTACAGTGTTTGTTTAATGCACTAACACACTGTACATGATTGTCACTAGGAGCAGTAGACTACAGCCTAGGTGTGTAATTGGCCATACCATCTAAGTGTGTATAAGTACACTCACCATGCCATTTGCAAAACAACAAAGTCACCTAACAATGCATTCTTCAGAACATATCCCCATTGTTAGTGACATATGACTATAGATGTCTAAGAGATTTTGGAAAAAATGAGTAGGTGCTATCTTACTTTAACATGATAATGTGACTATTGAATGGAAAAGATACAATAGATTGACTTTTAAAAAGGAATCTGAGATCATGTATATCTATTGAAGTTTAGATGTGTCCAAATTTTTAATTCTGATCCTCTACATTTCGATTCTAGTTTTGGATGTTAGATGGTGCTGACAGTACGAAATCTCTATTGCCTGCAGTAAAACGCTTTAGTTTTTCATGTGAACAAGCAATGAAGCTGAGATTACTTTGTTAAATCATTTCAGAAATAGTTCCCCTGCCCCCAAGCACTACTATACACAGTCTCCCCACCTGGTTTCAGCTAGTGTGTGTTTTCTCTTGTATTTCACCGCTGGGCAAAGCTTACTGGAAGAACTACAGTTGACTTCTTAATGATTTGCACATTAGAGGGCTTAATGTCTTTACAGATGAAAAATACACTGTGCAGTAACATGCTAAAAGGAACTCGGAGCCTTTTTAGAAGAAATCATGCTGAATTATAATTTGACTTACTGTGATAATGTCTCTTTGATCATTATGGTAGGGAAAACACTTGAGTCAAAAGCAATGCCTTAGAGTTTTTAGTAATCACAAAACTGCTTATAAATGTCTACTAGCTTGAACCACAGGAGATGGTCAGCGTAGGTTTTTGGTTTTTTGTTTTGTTTTGCAGTGCTGGGGATTGAACCCAGGGCCTTGTGCTTACAAGGCAAGCACTCTACCAACTGAGCTATACCCTCAATGTAGGTTTTTAATTTTAAAAAATGACAATTTCACCAGTTCCAGCCTAATAATAATACTGCATTTTCTACTCGAAATATAAGCTCTTTCCTGTAGCTTTCTGAGTGTGAAAGATGGTGATTTACTAAACTGGCCTATACTTCTCTAATAGCCTTACTACATATTGTTAAGCAAAACCCTGATTAAAATGCAAGTCTCTATCCAACATTTAATAGCCTGGTTTTTAAAATATGCTGTGGAAAACATATAGTTAAACTAACTGAATTACATTCTTACTGTCTTAACACCAAAAAGGTTTCTTGTACAGATTCAGGAATAAAAATTGTTATGTGGTGAAGGGAAATTCCCAAATGAACTTTTTGTTACATAAAACCAACTACAGGTGACAGCTCGCTTTGCTGAGACTGTAGGAAAGGCTGCCTCAGATTCCTTGGCATTAATGAGAGATGTTAAGGCAGTCACCTCCAGCACCCACCAGCACTTAGTCCCCAGGCCCCCAAGGTCATCATGCTCTGCTTAAATAAATATTTCTAGTTTCAGAGAACTCTTCATCTCTTATAAGATGGTTCATTCCTTCCTTAGTTATCTAAAAGTATTTCCTTTCACTGAGCTAAAATCTGTCTTCCTATAATTTCAGCCCCTGACTGATATACCTTGGAGTCAAAATAAAATAAATGTAAATCTCTTTCAAGTAAAAGATCTTCAACTATTTCAAGACAAGTGCCGTTTGAGATTCTGTCATGAGGAAGTTTCCATTCTCATGGCCCTGCTGCCTCTCCTCTGGTATCTCTCTTCTTGGTGAGCTAAGGCTAGGGGAGGATCAGGCCTTTCCCACTTCTGAGGTCTAGACCACTAAAAAGCACTGTTTTCTCTAACATGGTGAAACGTGTTCCTCCCCAATGTACTGCACTTAATCAAGGCACCACATCTCTAGACCTCAGAAACCATGGGTCTAAAATAAAGGGTTCTATGATGATCTCAAGGTCCCCTATGATACAAAAATTTTGTAACCATATTATACATTCCAACTCCACAAAACAAGTGTGGATGAATATTGTCATCTTTAGCAAAGTGGGGAGCAAGCAGGTTCAATTTTACAACTCAGTACTTCTCAAAGTTCAGTCATTTGCATACCACCATCACAATTTTTGCAATTTCTAGGTATCACCTGTACTACTGTTACTGAACGGTTTCCTTTGAAGTAACTTCTTCCACTTAATTTATCTTAAAAGGAAACTTTTATATCAGAAGAAATATAAAATCATTGTCTTATATCATAAAAAGTTTATAATTATGAACACAAATACTTTAGGAGTTTGTTTACACTTCATGTAAACTATTTCAAAGAACTTATTTAAAAGACCTGCCTAGCATCCAAAATCACCCCAAGGACCCCACATAGTAATCTGAAGAATGCTTACTGAAGAAGACTGCACTAATGAGAAGGTATGTTTCCTGCCACCTGGAGATGCAGGTATGTTGTTTTCTTAGAAACTGTCTCTGGGTCATCAGCAGCTTACAACCCAAAGGCAAATTAGTTGAAGTTATTTCTACCATCACCTTCTAATAATAAAGCCAACGTTCATTAAGCATTTAGTATATACCCAAGTGCTTTTTATGCATTTTCTAACTCCTAAAGTTAACATTAGAGTGGATCACTTTACCAATGAAATCTACAATTATGATCTTGGACCTGAGCTGATCAATTCCTACAAACCATTTTTCCTGGAGAAGGAAAAAAATAGGTCCTATGTTGCATGTCTGTAATCCCAATGAATCCAGAGGCTGTTTCACGAGGATTGCAAGTTTGAGGTCAGCCTCAGCAACTTACTGAGACCCTGCCTCAAAATAAAAAATAAAAAGAACTAGGGATGTGGCTCAGTGGTAAAGTGTCCCTGGGTTCAATCCCCAGTATGGAAGGAAAGAAGGAATAGTCTCAGACTGCAGCACAAGGTGCTAACTAACATGAGACTGGAAAGACTCAAGACAAAGAATCCACTTTGAATCATCTCTTTCCGTCCCTCCAGAGCCAAAGTGGAAAACTAGAGAGACTGAAAACAGTGACTTGTAAAGCTCTCAATGATGCAAGATACTATGCCACATAGAAAACTACCTTCATGTCTGATGTATGGTGTGTTTGTGTTTTATCCCTGTTGTGGGGATATTCCTGTGTGTGTGACATATTCCTGTCAATATGTGAGCAGTGGGTAACCTTTTAAAAGACATCTTCAACTGAGTCTCAGAAATTTCAGGAATTACCATCAGATGGACATTATCCAGAGTTACCCTCTGAACTTCACCCCCTCTTCCCATGTTGTGCTCTGGACAGGCCTCCCTCTACCTCAGAATACATACCTCACATCCTAGGATACTAGCTTTAAAGTACCTCCTTGAAGCCTTCAAATGCCAGGCACAGTCTATCTGGGTTATCCTCACACTGGGCATCAGTCGGTCTCCAGGAAAGCTTCCTGGGGACCCGCCCATGCCTACTGGATTGGAGACTATCAAGGTGGAGCCCAAGAATCCAGGGTACCAGAGTTTGGCTTAATCTTCTTCTTTTAGGAAAGGGGAAACTGAGGCCCAAAGAAGAGAAGCAGATGGCTCAGCTAAGATCCAACTATTTCAGGCCAGGACCACAACTGTTCTTTACAGCTTCTTCTGGAGAAAGCAGATCCTCAGGATACTGAAAACACAAGCCGAAGCCTGTTTGGACCCATCTTTGCCTGGAGTCTGACATCCTTCAGCATGTGGTACTTTTTACTGATTCCCACTGTGCAATTTATTAGAGCAGAATCACTTTCCTTGCAATGAAATCCTACTTCTCTTCTTAAATTGCAGGTGATCTTTGCCAGTGTCTCTAGGCCTCCAATACTAGTGTGACTGGTACCCAAGACCTGGAACTTGTGGACAATCCAAAAGCAAAACTCATCAAATCCAACCTAGAAAGGATGAAATCGGCCACGTGCAGAGAGGCAGTGAAGAGCTGAGACCAACAGCACAGGCTTTATTACAGTGTCTGATTCAAGTTCAGTTTTTAGTTTTCTCATCTGCACAAGAGGGAAAAAATGACTGCAGTATCGATTTCCCAGGGTTTCAAGAAGGTTTCAAGAAGAAAATGAGATCGTGTGAAAAATACTTTGTCCATTGCCTGGTACCTAGTAAACATCCAATGAAACTTTGCTGGTGTTGCTATAGTTACAGTTATTGATGATGATGGTGATTGATGATGATGATGATGATGATGATAGTGAAAAACAGAGGAGCTGAGGAGACTTGGGAGCTATCTAAACCCATTCTCTGAGTGGATCTAAATACCAGCAATGAAAGTCACAGCTTCATCTATTGTGGTATAATTGCACCTGAAGCAATACTGGGTTAACAGAATACTCAGATCAGCCTGGAGTTAGAAGACGGAAAGAAGTGACTCAGGTCTTCGACAGATTGTCGTTGAACCCCTGCAGGTGCCAGGCTCTGGCCTAAATGCCTTGAACACACTATCTCATTTAACCCCACAAAACCTTAGGAGGGGAAGTACTATTAATACACCCCCATTTTGCAGATGAAGAAACTGAGGTTCAGAAAGGTTAAATACCTTGTCTACGATCACACAATTAATTTATGGTGGAGACAGAACTCCTACTCAGGTCTTCTGACTCCAGTTCTGTGGGTGATAGAAATCCTACCTGTGAGAGCCAAGCAAACTCTCTCTCCTCTGCAGCTCTTTAAAAGCACCAAGGGGCTGGAGTTGTGGCTCCGTGGTGGAGTGCTTGCCTGGCATGCGTGAGGCCCTGGGTTCAATCCTCAGCACCACATATGAAAAAATTAAATAAATAAAGGTCCATTGGCAACTAATAAAAAAAAAGCACCAACCCTTCCCCATACCCTCTTCGATTCTCAAAAAGATTTTTAAGAGCATGAAGAGCTTTAAAAGCAAATGATTTCTCTTGATGGAACAATAGAAAGGACTATTATCCTGATAGTCATTTAGCAAATATTGGCGCAGATGGAAACATTCAGGTGGATAGCAGTGTAAGATATAAGTTGCAGCTCTGTCTTTAAGTCGTTTTTGTGGGTGTTTTCAACCAGCTCTCCTTATGTGGTTCTCACAGCATATCTAATGAACCGTAGTTATTGCCTGAATTCTGTGGTTAAACAATAAAGAATGAGCAAGTGGAAGAGTTGATAAAGGTCCAACCATGAGAGTCTCTCTTCTAAACACCTTGTAGCCCAGTCGAACATCAGCAGCAATGCACCAGAGCACAGCTGATGTGAGTGAGCTCCCAGGAAACCTGCACCCCCAGAAGCACATGCTGGCATGCAATTGGCATCAGTCAGGCTAATACCCCAAGTGGAATCTGTGAGGGTCTCCTTTCCTACTAGAATTGTAGCAAGACTCATTTTTCTTTTGAACCCTTTGAAAATAAATTTTATTTATTTCCCAATTTTATCTATTTCCCAAGTGAGGAAGGCATGTTGGGATCTGTAAACCTGGGGAAAAGGAATGCTTGATAAACACCTCGAAACACATTGATGGAGTTCAGGATACTATGCCCAGACCATGGTGTCCTGGAATATTGGATATTTTAAGCAGAAGGAGTTTAAGAAATGGCAAGTACAGGAAGGATTTTCTGAACTTCTCTTAAAAGAGGTCATAAGACCCACATCTGACAGGTGGCCTCCCTGTACTCAAAGGGAAGGGCATCCTTATCCCTGAAAAAAGGGAACTAAACAAGTCTTGTTAGCCACCCCCCCCACACACACCATTTAACCACACTTATCTCATCCCCCTTCTGTCCTGTTATATATTCCCGTAGCTTCCCGCTCTATAAACCTACTGGAGACACACTCAGGTTTAACCATTTCTCGGGGACTTCATTTCCTTCTAAGTTTCCTTTGTTGGGGAACACTTGTAGTAAATAAATGTGAATGCTTTTTCTGGCGAATTCATCTTTTGTTACAGAAATCCAGCCAAGAACCAACCTAGAAGGGTTTAAGAAAAAGACAGTCAGGCTCGGTGGCACACGCCTGTGATCCCAGCACTTGGGAGACTGAGGCAGGAGGATCTCGAGTTCAAAGCCAGCCTCAGCAACTTAGCGAGGCCCTAAGCAACTCAGTGAGACCCTGTCTCTAAATAAAATACAAAATAGGGCTGGGGATGTGGCTCAGTGGTGGAGTGCCCCTGGGTTCAATCCCCAGTACCAAAAAAAAAAAAAAAGACAGACATCCCCCTACAAAATCAAACCAATATTCTTTGCTCCGGCATAAGTTATTCTAGGTCAATGCAAACTGAAATGTCCTACCATTGGGATGAAGGGAGGACACATTCCGATACTTGGTGGCCTGAAACTAACCACAGTTTATTTAGTTTGCTTTCTCGGGATCAAGAAAGGAGGGCTGTGAGCACGGGCTTCTCCTGCATGATCATCCGTACCTGACAGTCGTTCCTTGTGGCCAGAAACAGAATCCCAAACCTGATGGCATCTATGTGATGATACCCATCTCCCCCTGGGAGTGCTACATCCATGGGCGCTGCCTCCCGTTTGCCTCCAGCGCCCTCTACAGGACCTTGATGGAAACTGGATGCAGGGAATAGGACAAAGCCCCTGTTCCCATTTCCCTGGGACCATGTTGCACATTCACTGCTAAAACTGGGCGAGTTGGTCACCCTTATTCGAAAGGGGGTGGGAGAGATACCCTCAGTCATTCAACTTTTATCAATTTATGGTTGAAGTGGGGGAGGGAAGTAGGACTGAGTCAAACCCCCAGAGCCCCTGACAGAAGGATGTGTCAGAATTTGCAGGTCAAGCTGGGGAAAGAGCCTAGTAACTGACGTTTCCTGTGAGCTATGAATCATTCTTCTGACTTTCATTCACTGAATAAACAACTACTGACACCTTCTATATGTCAGGGACCCTCCTTGGCACCAATAATACCAGATCCAGTATGACATGGTCCCTGCCTTTCATCTGTTGGAGGAGATGTCCAAATGACTACAGTACAGTGGGTAAATGTCCCCACGAATGAAAAACTTCACATAAATGTGCCCCGGAAATGCCTTTACCCTTGCAAAAGGTGGGGAGTCCATTTCTGTGAGCACCTGGGCATAGCAGGAACCATTTAAGCCAAGGAGAAGGCAAACTAGAGTTCAAAGCTAGACCACCGTCTTTGCCTGGCCTCCTGGTCCCGACAGCCCAGAAAATAAAGGCAAATACCTTGGTTTAAAGTGTGAATGAAGCAATCAAATTTCCAGCCACAGGATGTTAATTGAGTAAATGATCATACTAAAAATACTTTGCACATTGATGATGGCAAGAAAGATTATGTAGCAACAGAGGCAATGCATATGCTACCAGACTAGGTTTTTTTTCAAAAAGTAAATGTGTGTTAGGCTTCTAACTATGTCTGATTAAAGATGTATCCAGATGAAGCCTGAAGAAGGAGCCAGATACTGGCTGTGTGTACAGTGGTGAGATTAGAAGTGATCTTTCATAACCAGGTTTAATACAACTTGATCATTTTATTATCAATAAGGATAAACATCTTTAATGCTATGAAGTTCGCATGTACAAAATTGAAATAAAAATGCAGTTTTTAAAACCATAATTACATATGTATAATTATTATATGTAAATTAAAATTTTTAAATAGGTTTTTTTTAAAAAAAACACCTCTAAAAATTTAAACCTATTATAAAAAAAAAAAACAACACAATCCTGGATAAACACATTTAAAGTTACCCAAAAAGGAAGCCGGGCGTGGTGGCACACACCTGTAAATCCCAGCACTTGGGAGGCTGAGGCAGGAGGATCACAAGTTCAAAGCCAGCCTCAGCAACTTAGCGAGGTCCTAAGCAACTCAGTGAGACCCTGTCTCTAAATAAAATACAGAATAGGGCTGGCGATGTGGCTCAGTGGTGGAGTGTCCCTGGATTCAATCCCCAGTGCCCCAAAAAATAAAAAATAAGTAAATAAAGTTACCCAAAAGGGAAGAGAATAAAACTTCACACAGGGGAATTAATAATCCTTTCAACGCATGAGGCTTATTATGTCCTGCTCCCTGCCCTACTGATGCCAGAGGTGGTATCAGAACACCCAGGCCAGGAGTGAATCTGCCACCCAGAGAATGCCAGGTTAGCTGAGCTGCCTCCAGACAGCTGGAAAATGTAATAAGAGGCTAGTGTCCTTCCAAGAGGTGATCTTTGCAGGATAACAAATCCAGGCTGCTGTTGGAGAGTTGGAGATTGCTTCAGTAGCCAGGTTGGGCCGAGCAGCAGTTTCTCACAGAACTTGGGTTGTCCACAATGACCAAGGAGAGAGAGAGGCCACCAGGACAGGTTCTCAGCTGCATAGATACTGGCTCTGTGGACCCACTGCCAACTAGAGGCGTCCACACCAGTGTGCTCCAGCCCTCCCGCTGTGGCTCCACTGACCCTTTGGTGGCACTGCAGAGAAGGGTTGAGATTGTATAAGTTTAAAAACAACAGAATGCTTCCTGTTCACCCAGTGTCAAAGCTCCTGGGATGTCAATGAAATCACAACATGTTAAGTTCCCCACCCAGGGCCTAACCCGTCACCCAAGGCGTCTCCCCAAAGAAGGCAGGGCCTTGATTGAGAAGAAAGAGTAGGTATTAATTAACTTGTAGGAGATGTGAATCTAATTGTTAAATACACTCTGTAGCTGAGTGTGTCCATCTGGAAACATGGTTCAGGGTCAGAGGTGGTGGTCCTTAAAGTTTGCCCCACACATTCATTCCATGTCACTCCCCCCACTTGGTACCACAGAAAGACAGAGGATCTAGTTTATACCTGTGTAGATCATTTCTGGCCTCACCCTACAAACTGACCCCTGTCCCAAGCCTGAAGACTGGATAGATTTCTATAATGCCAAGACAGCTTACAAAGATTTCTGCATTATGCACTGATTTTTCTTCCAAAATCAACAAACTGGTCTGTCATTCTCAAGTGCCCTGCCTAGATATCCCAGAGCCCACAGTCTTGACCCTGATACAGTTCCCATCTTCCTGGTCCGTGGAGGGAATTCACCATGGATGCTCCTTCCCAGCTCTCTCCCCAGCCTCTTCCTGGAAACAGACTCTTCAACAAAGAGGACTGGACAGGGCCCATCCTCTGTCATCTGGAGGTGGATCTTTGTTTTTCTTGTGTCCATTCAGTACTTCCTGGTGCATCATAGAAAGCCAGGTGAGGGAGGCAAACTCAGAGATGAGGGAGACCTGGGTCCAGCCCCAAGGAACTAGAATCTCAGCGGCAGAAGAAACAGAAAAATCTCCAGAAAAACGTCATGTGTGTGAGCCAGGAGGATGAGAGGGAAGACTCACACTCCTAAGAGAAGTCAAGAAAGGTTTCCTGGCAGAGAGGCATCTAACTAGCCCCAAAGGGCAGTGGAAATGGAGAGTAGGGCACTGCCTGGGGAGGGAGTTCTGGGTGGAAAGAGCACAACAGAGATGGGAAGGAGCCCAGATAATCCCAAAAGGTGCAAGGGCCAGTGTGGATGGCCTCATTCGTCCCAATGCCCAGCCCAAACTGAATCTCAGCCTCAACCCAGTTGCCTGTGTCTGGGAGGCCCAGGGATAGGCCTTGGAGTGTGTGTGGGAAAGGGGTCCTGCAGCCCATGATCCTGTGGTGCTCATTTTCAGCCCTGATAGAATGCCAACTGATCCTCCCCTTCCAGCAACCCTGATCCCAACTTCTTCAACCCCAAATTCACAATCCCAACCAAGCCCAGACCTACAGGAGGCAGGAGGGACCACCATGATGTCCCCAAACCCAGCAAATCCTGCCTGCTCTCCATGTACCCCTTATTTCAGTTCAACCTCTCCATACCATAACCTTTTCCAAATAGTAACCTGAGCTCCTGGGGCCATCCTACTTTCAAACACACTGGCCCCTTGGCCTTTGGACCTTCACATTTGCCCAAGCAAGCATTGCTCATTTTCAGTGCAGTGTGGGGTCACCAGAGCAAGGGGTACTGGGCTGGGAGACTCTGCCCTGGAACTTAGCCACAGGGCTTCAGAGTGCAACTGTGAGGTCACCGTGGTCCTCCCCGCCAATGCCACCCCTCCATGCTGCCATTGTATTGTATTGTACTGTGTCCATGTGTGTCTGCAGCGGGAGACTGCAGGTTCTAGGGGAATAAGAACTCTCTCCATCCTATGTGCCTCCATCTCCTCCTCCTTCTGATAAGGTAACAAGGAAGGCTAGAGACACACCCACTGACTCTGAGGAAGACACCCCTGTCCTGACAGCAGATACTGCCATTGGGAGCTCTCAAAGGCCTTGGGCTTTGGGGTGGGGGATCCCCAACAGCCAGGAGAGTCCTGTGGCTGGGAGAGATTAGCAAATGGTGACTCGGGGCTGGGAAGTCTAGCTCCTCTGCCTTCCTTGGTCCATCCAGAGGACAGTCAGCTCAGATCCCAGTCTGCCTTTCAGATGCCTCTGCTAAACTTACCTGAAGAAACTCAGAAACCCCAGAGCCTCCTCAGAATGGCTCCACAGAATCCACTTCGCCCAGAACAGCCAGTCCCCAGCCCTTGCCTGCAGCCCAGGAATGCCCCCGTCTGCAAATGAGAGTGAAATTGGGGCAACTCAGAATTCTCCTCCCACCTGGGGGAGCTCTGAGAACCAAATGAGGCAACTCACAGAGCTACAAAAAGTTTGCAGGGTTCTTCAAGCCCAAGGGGGTTTTTGGTTGTTGTCTACAGGGTGAGAGGTGCTATAAGAAAATTCTCCCCTCCTCTTTTCACTTCCTCTTCTCTCTCTTAACCCTGGGAAGGGGAAAATCACACAAAGATCAGCAGCTGACTTGTAAAAGAACCAAAACAACATTCTTTTAGTTGCATTTTAACAGTATCTTCTGGCAGCTTCTATGCAACTGGGTTCTGATGTTCCCAGTTCAAGGCCAGAAAAATAATCACAGCATCAAAACAAATTGAGATGTTGGAAGAAACTCAAAGGTCCTCCAGTCCAAAGAGCCACCAAGCAACCCCGTCAAAGGGCCTGCAGCCTCGTCATGGGTGTTCCTAATAAGAAAGAGTGCCACCATATTCAGGAAGCCCTGTGCAGACGTTGTCTCTATGCTGAGCTAAACCACAAGGGACTATGGCAGCATTTCAAGGGTACAAAGAACTCAGGAATGCCCTAATCTTGTCTAGCCTGCTTCCCCTGCCATAAGGTCCCAGGAGATCTAGGCCAAAGAACTGACAGGAACAAATGGGAGTCAAAGTCCCACCATGGCCCCAGCTGTCAACACCAATGATGTCACCAAGCTCTGAGTCTTCCTAGGCTTTCTGAGAATGATGACAACAAATACTTGTGCTGTATACTTACGGTGGTGCCAGGCCTGAGGGCGAGCGAAGCTGAGAGCGAACAAGAAGGATAAAGCAGAGGCAAGGACATGATCAGAGGGTCTGGGAAGAAGGAAGGTGATCAGTGACAAGGTGCAGATGAAAGGATGCCCCAGCAGACCTCTGAGAGACACCAGGCCTTGTCACCTGTTCATCCTCTACCTGGATGCCCCTCACCCCACCCCAGCCTGATGAACACCTTGCCCCACTGTCAAGATGTAACCCAGAAGTGTCCCCCTCTGTGAAGCCTTTGCCAGACCTCCTCTGCCAGCTAGAGAGAGACACTCTCTGTCTGTGTCTTCTGTCTGTGGTCCCAACGTGAGTCAACCTGGTGTCCCCAGAGCCTAGCTCAGAGTGGGGATTGAAAAAATATTTATTGGCTTTCATCTTTGTGCCCACAATGACAAATATATACAGTGTCTTACAGAATAGAGATGAATAGGTAAATATAGATGGACACCAAGAGGTTATAGGGCTAGTCTCTGGCCAGACCAAAGGACAGGCACCCATCTCACACCACAGGGCTTAATGGAAAAGCCACTGTGAAGGACAACCTCAGCTCAACATTTTAGAATCACTCAGTCAACAAACATTGACTGGCTTTCTACAATGACCAGGCTCTGATCTAGGTGCTGGGGGCGCATCTGTGAACAAAACGCAAAGCCCCTGCTCTCAGGGTTTACATCCAGTGGAGAACAGGGCCTGCTGTAGCTTCTGTGTCTCATTCACACTTACTTTTTCCCTTTTACACCTTCACCTTGCTCACCTTGTTTCCTGACTCCAGAATTCCAGGGTCTAGTTATACCAGTGCCTTCCAAGAGAACCTGTGTTCTTCAGCAAGAGCAAGAAGAGCATACCATGAAGGGTGACTGACTAGAAGTGTGACTTGGCATCATTTCAGTCATCAGGGACAGATTTCCGGGGGTGGCAGAGGGACTTTTGCTTCCTTGTCCTCAAATCTCACCCTGCATCACCTGATAGCATCTTCTGCCATTGAGTGGAACCGGTCCTCCTATTTTAATTAAAGTGAATTACATAGAATCAGCTCTCATCATCAGATGATGCAGGAATGTCCTGACAGCCACCCTTGCCCCGGGCACCTTGCCAACACTGGGACTTTGGTGTGTCATTGTCCCTGGTTTCCTCTTCAGGTGCGTCACTTGCTCTTCTGGCTACCTGGTTTCCGGCCAAGAGTCTGTTGGCCCGAGCAAGCTGTGTTTTGCAAGCATTTGGAGAAGACAGTGCCAGCCTCCAGAATGACTGACTTCTGGAAGGTGGGTGCTATTCTTAGGCAGCATTTCTCTCCTTCCTGGGTGGCATGACTATCTTATGAGAGGCACTGGAGGCTGCTGTAGGAGGACAGGCTCCGAAAAACCCTTGCACAGCATGAGGGGGCGGGCATCAACCTCGAGACCTAGCCAGTGTGGTTTTCCTACAGAGCTGGGCACACATACAGTCTCAGTGAAGACTCATGAGAGGGGGGAATAAAAGAAGGAGAGAGAGAAAAGGCAGGAGGGAGAACTATTTAAAGTAATCACGTGGTAAATTGTTGCAAAGCAATAAATCCTTTTGTATAGCAAAATCCATTCTCATCTGGGTTTTCATGATGGATTTGTTAAAGGTTTGAAGCAAATCGCATCCTTCCCGAATTAACTTTTCCTGTTTCCTTGCTAAACCTGAGGGACTGATGGCTCCTGAAAGTGGCAATCATTTACATAACCCTTTTCACACCCACAGCACAAGGGAGGGCTGCCAGGATAAACCCTCGCCAGAAGAAAACATTACAATTCTGCAATCACCCGGAATTCAAAGGATGGTGTCACCAAACAAAAACATTGTGTGTGCTGCGTTTCACAGTTAATACGTAACATCCTCTTCATTCCTCTTCTGTTTCTGCCAGTAAATGGAGCTTGGCAGGCCTGTTATTTTCCTTATAATGCCAAATGATGAAATCCATCTCCCAAATACAAGCCATCATCATTAACACAAGTGTCTCAGAAGGAGATAAGAAGGTAGCCTCTCTCCCCTGCAGCTGGGGAGGAGAAGTGCCACTCAATATTAAAAAAAAAAAAAAAATTCAACCCTACAAAGAATCAGATTTGATCAAATATTAGGTTGAAAATTTTCACAAGAGCATACATCTTGCTCTGCTGGGTAATGTACAGATTCCCATGAATATTCATCATTGCGCCCAGCATTGCTCCCAGCTGGGCCTGGTTAGAATAAACTATCTCTAGGTGCATTCATTCAACAAAAGAGGTCTGGTAAGAACAGCTGAGACTTTGGAAATGGTTGCTAGATCCAATGAAAAGAACGCCCTCGGATACCTGTAATGCTGACTGGTTTCTCCCTTGAAGATGGAAATCACATTGTAACTGATACCTCTGGATCCCTAAGTTGTTCAGCAGATTTCTTCTATCAAATCACAAGAATCATTGGCACTTTTTCTTTTTCTACTTTATACAGTGGAGCAAATAAAACCTAAGACTCCCCTGCTTTTATGAAAGCTCAGTTATTGCAACGAACAGGGTTATACATGTTTCTCCTGTGAAATGGCCTATCAGGATTGCTCTAGATCTGGGTGGCCATTCTAGATTTGTGCTCTTCTTACTCTCTGCCTCCTCTCTCCTCTAAAAGCCCTCCTGGTTCAACGTGAACTTCTTTGGATCTTTCCAAGTCTTCTCTGTGAAACAAAACGATCTTTTTCAGTCTTAAAGTCTCTCTCTGTTTGCTTTGGTTTGCAGACGATGTCTCCTAACAGGGAATGAACAGTGGTGAAGAAAAATGGGACTTGAAGGATAGGAAAAGCAGTGATCATTACTCATTAAATTTCACTAATAAAAAGTAGCATGTCAATTAAAACTATGATGGGTTGAAGCCAGGCACAGTGGTGCACACCTGTAATCCCAGCAACTTGGAAGGCTGAGTGGGGAGGATCACAAATTGGAGGCTAATCTCAGTGACTTAGCAAGGCCCTAAACAACTTAGTGAATCCCTGTCTCAAAATTTTAAAAAGGAGGGTAGGCTGGGCTGTGGATGTGTCTCATTGTGAACCTCTGGGTTCAATCCCCAGTTCAATCCCCAGTTACATATATATATATATATATATATGGCTCATCAGGTTCAGTATCACCCTGTAGAGTCAATTTTGAATTTCAGTAGGTCTGTGGGATCTAGTTGAGATTCTAATTAGTCAGATGTCAATTATGGAGCTGGCTCATTCTTGGGACCTGTCAGGACTTCTCAGAAGTTGCAGCACCCTCACGTTCACAATCTACCTCCCTCCCACCACCACCCAAAAGTGCACATTCTCTTAAGTGTAATCTGCCTGATTCTGAGAACTCTTGTGCTTGGTTCCCACTTAGCGAAGTCTAAACAACCTCCAAGCCCCGGGAGCTCACGTCCTTCCCTCCTATAAGGCCACTATTTCTCCCCACCAGTCTTGGCTGATCAAAATCCCACCATCCATCGGTTAAACGCGTTCCATATGCCCTTATGATAGACCACTGTGCAGCCATTCACAGTGGTATTGTGGGGCTGGGGCTGTGGCTCAGTGGCAGAGCACTTGCCTAGCACGTGTGAGGCACTGGGCTCGATCCTTAGCACCACATAAAAATAAACAAATAAATAAAGGCATGCTGTCCATCTACAACTACCAAAAAAAATTTTTTTAAGTGTTACTGTGGAAAAATAACGACAAGGAGGATGGTTCATGATCCATTTGTTACATGAAAATGTCAATTTACAGGACAACAGGTACTCCAAAGCATTAGTTCATTTTTAAGGTATATATTTTTTCTTTAAAAAAAAAAAGCTTGGACAGATGGTCATCTTCAACTGGTTTTTTATTGACCTTTTTGTGATTTTCAACATTTTACAGTAAGTACTTCTGTCATTGAACCAATGTAAAAAGAAAACCTACCTTTTGTAAGCTGACTTTTGACCCTCTCCCCAAATTCACACATTGAAGTCTTAACTCTTGTGATGTGACCAGAATTGAGGACAGGACCTTTGAATAAGTAATTAAGGCAAAATGAAGTCATATGAGTACCCCAATGCAATGTGACCAGTGTCCTCATAAGAAGGGGAGATTGGAACCCAGATAGCACGGTCCAGGTGGGGCGACGTTCACAAGCCATCAAACTACAAGCCACGGAGGAGGCCCCGTAAGTAACTGACACTGCGGAACCTTCACCTTAAACTTCCAACCTCCAAAACTGTGAGAAAATGAGTTTCTGCTGGGCACAGTGGCACATGCAGTAATCCCAGCACTTGGGAGACTGAGGCAGGAGGATTGCAAGTTCAAAGCCAGCCTCAGCAACTTAGCAAGGCCCTAAGCAACTCAGTGAGACCCTGTCTCTAAATAAAATACAAAATAGGGCTGGGGATGTGACTCAGTGGTGGAGTGCCCCTGGGTTCAATCCCCAGTACCAAAAAAAAAGAAAATGAGTTTCTGCTGTTTCAGTCACTCCACTGGTGGCATTTTGTTAGGGCTGCATGAGCTAACTGACTTGCCTTCAAAGGCCAGCTTAAATGCCAGCCCTGCGTGAAAGCTCCCTCACTCCCAACTTCCCCTCCTTCCAGACTCCTGTTTCTGGCACATTTGTGTCATTCAGCCTCACTTAGGGTGATTTTGCTCACCCTTCTCCCAGCTGGGCTACTTAAGGACAAAGTCCATCTTCCATTTGACTTTTCCTACTTCACCACTTCTTGCCTAGTTTGTCAGGAGGACTCAATGGGAGACTATTGAAATACGGACAGAAGGACTTCCCTGGGATGCCAGTAGGGGTCAGACCACTTAGATGGTTCCCAGCACAGGTGCTGCTGGTTGGTGCTGGTGGTGTGCTTGTGTGTGTATACATGTGTGTGTATGTGTTTCTGTGTGTGTGCATGCGGGTGTGTTGTACATGTGTGTATGAACATCTGTGTACGTGCTTGTGCACTGGGGGAGGGTGTGGTTGTTCCAGGAGGGTACCACCTTTCACCAGCTGTGTGATCTTGGGGGCAGCTGCACTTCACACCTAAACCTTAAGAGTTTGCAAAGCATTTTCATAGGTATGCCCTCATTTGGTTGTCATAACAATCCACCAAGGTTACATATTATTTCCTCCAGTTTCATAGGTGAGGTAACATCCTCAGAGAAGGTGGGGAGCAAAACATTCAGAAACAATAATAGACTAGGATGGACTGAGTGCCCAGCATCACCATAAGCACGCTGCATGCACGCCTTGTCCCTATTAATCTTCACAATAAACTTAGGAGGGAGGAATTATTACTAGACACATTTTACAGATAAGGAAATTGAGGCTCAGAGGAGTTGCCTAAGATCACACAGCTAGAACAGGGTGGAGCTGGGACTTAAACCCAGGTTAATATGGTTCACAGCCATACTTAGACCAATACGCTCTACTAACCTCACCCCACACAAATAAGCAAATAATGGGTGCCAAATGACCCAAACAGGCAGGTGGTGCTCCAAAGTTCTTTTAGTGCTGTTTATAGTGAAGGGTTTCACAAGACAGATTTAGCCACCCAGTTCAATCCTCCACACCCCTCGTGAGCCCCAGGTATGTGCCAGCCCCTAGGCCAGAAGGCACCAGGACACAGAATTAAGAGAAGGACTCTGTCCAAGAGTTGTCACCCAGGCAAGGTGTCACTGGTATTTAATGACAAGTGGCCAAGAAAGCATGAATCAATTTAAGGTTCTGTCTAGGGCTTTGTGGAGAAAGCCCTGGTCCCAATCCTGCAACTAATTTCCTATGACACTTTGGGCCAATCATGGCCAATCTCATGGCCTCAACTTTTATACTAAAAATAGAGTTACTGAATACATACTGCAGAATGCCTTCTAGGGGCTACTATCTGTCATTTACACCTAATTTCTATTCTTTCAGGCCCACCTCGTGTTTCCAGGCAAACAAAAATTTAACCCTGACAATTAAAGAAAAGCAATGTTCATTGAAGAAGGAGATGGAAATAACTCCAATGGCCAATTCTACCCTATGCCAACTCTGGCCCCAGGGTTAAAGGGCCAGCTAGGTCTCAGCCCTCACTCCTGGGATGGGTGACATTTCAGAGGAGATGATCTATATGGAATAGCAATGCAGGCCCCCAGGAGAGCCAGGGGAAGAGGGTTGAGTCCATAGCAACAGTGCACATGCGAGGCCAACAGCAGCCCCTCTGAACTCAGAGCTACACCTGGTTGGGCCTCTCCTAACTTCTGCCCCTCTTCCTGAACCCTCTCCCACAGGATCAGGCGCCTCAGGGGTGGGGAAAATCACTCATCAGTTTAACTCTTGTAAGACTCAAGAGGCAGTCTTAAGAAACTGACTCAACAACGTTTTCTTTTCTTTTTTTGGAACCAGGGATTGAACTCAGGGACACTCAGCCACTGAGCCACATCCTCAGCCCAATTTTGTATTTTATTTAGAGACAAGGTCTCACTGAGTTGCTAAGGGCCTCGCTAAGTTGCTGAGGTTGGCTTTGAACTTGCGATCCTCCTGACTCAGCCTCCCAAGTCGCTTGGATTACAGTCATGCACCACCACGCCCGGCTCAACAATGTTTTCTTGTACAAGTGCACAGGTTGAACAAATGGAACCCTTTCCGTGACTGTGTCTGGTTGATCAACAGAGTCACTTTAGATTCTGGAGCACCTTAGCGCCTGTTGTGCATTTGGTTTCTTATCTTGGTATGTTTTCTTTTTCATTTTTAATGATGGGGAAAAAAACCTGCCTACAATTTAGACTGAACCCTTCACCTTCCATCCCAGCTTCCAAACACGATCCTAGGAAATTTCTGCCCCAATAAGATGATCCCTTCTCTGAAAAGGAAAGATGAAAATGGGCTCCTTCTTCTGTCAACCCTGCGTTCTACAATCCCTGGGCCGCCTGCAGCATTTCGGGTCCTCTCCTGGTGCTCTCTGAGCTGCTGGCACTTACAGCTCGCCCAGCATAGCAAGGGCTGGGTCTCTGCAGGAAAACCTCACCTTCCTGAGCTGCTTCAGAACACAAGGAGATGTGGTGAAAGAGAAAGATTTCCCCGTAACTGTGCCCACAGGGCTCAGGGGCCTTCACGAGCTAAAGCCTGTGCCCGGTAAATCTCTTACCTGATGACCCAACAGGACAAGTGACCTTCCTGCCATTCATTCAGGGCAATAAGAAAGCTATTCAAGTCAGTTTCGGCTCATCTGACAAATGTCACAATCCCTCTCCACCTAGCACTGTATTCTGTGTTGTGGATAGAAAATAGAAAGATGGTGGGCTGGGATTGTGGCTCAGTGGTAGAGCACGTGCCTAGCATGTGTGAGGCACTGAGTTCAATTCTCAGCACCACATATAAATAAATGAATAAAATAAAGGTTCATCAACAACTAAAAAATAATTAAAAAAAAAAAAAGAAAAGAAAGAAAGAAAGATGCAAGTCCCTCTCTCCAGAAACCCAAGGTCTAGTGAGGAACAAGGGGGTCTTTATCCTTTTTTTTCCCACCCTGGCTCCTCCCACAATCCCATAATCCTGAGGGCAGATGGTGAGACCAGCTTGGCTGAGTTAACCTGGACAAACCACGGTGTTGGCTATTGCCTGCCACTTTTAGCTAAAGACCCAGTGGAATCTGAGAGGTTTCTGATTTGTCACAATCTTGGTCAACTTGGGCGCCTTCCACGTAGCACAGTTTGGAATTATGCTCCTAGTAAGGGTTGAGTTTACAGAAAACTGGGCCCACCGCTTGCACCCTGGAGAACAGAAAATGATACAGGTGGGAAAAGGTGCAGGAGCAGAGACTTAGGCCGGAATAGGCAGCCAAGTCTGGGGAAGTGTGACCCCAGGCTCCATTCTCTGTGCAAGAGTCTGGAGGCCTGGGCCAGGGGGCTGGAAGGTAGCAGTTGTTGCCGCCTGTCCTTTCCTGGTTGGGAGGTATGGAAGGTGAGTGGAAGGATTGTTTAAGTAATTCAGGCAAAGTCCATCCCACCCCAACAGCAACTTGGTGGTGCCACCAAGGCAGGTCCAATGGAGTCTGGTCAGGCACATGACTCAAACACTGCCCGTGCCCCGTGTGGACTAGAAGCCAACATGGAAGACCTAATGTCAAAACCCAGCACTGCCCCTCACTTGCTCTGCCCCCTTGGAAAGTTCTCTTTTTTCAAGATTTAGCTTCCTTATGTATACACTTGGGGGACAGTATCAGCACTTGCCCAAGGACTTTTGTAAGGATAGAATGAGACCATGAGTGCCAACCACTTTATTTTCAGCTATGAGAATCCGTCCAATCCTCCCAGTTAAAGATGGCCCCTGACCCATGTGGAACTCACATCCCAGCCTGGCTTTATCTTTCATTTTCTGCCCTTAAAGGGAAGATCCCTGTTTTGGATTCACATCCACAGCAACCAGTCAGAATCCAAAAGATGAGTGAGAATTTAAATGGTTCTTGTGAGAAAGGGGGACAAATCAAGGACTTACAAAACAACATTGTTGGCAGAAATATACAACAACTGCCAGTTACCCAAACAAGGACAAAACCAGACTGAGTTGATGGAGCTTGGAATCCAGCTTTCAAGGTCAAGTGAAGGAGACATAAAAGATAAACTTGCTGTGACTCAAGGTGGGGTCCATGGATGTCACCTGGGAGCTTCTTAGAAATACAGAATCTCAGACCCTATACCAAACTTGCTGAATTAGAATTTGAATTTTAACAAGATCCTCCCAGGATTCCCATACACACCAAACTTGGAGAAGGGCTGGACAGTGGTTCTCCACCTTAGCCGCACCCTGGAATCATCTGAAGAGTTTTTTAAAATCCTGATGCCCAGAAGATCTAGAATCACATTATTTGTGTGGCTCACCAGGTGATTCCAGAAGGCAGTCAGAGTTGAGAGCTAGAGTTACACGACAATTTGCAGGTCAAGAACCTGAGGTCTCAAAGGGTAAAGGGACCGGCCCAGGATCATACAGTAAGTGAGTGACGGTGATTGGGACTTGAACCTGAGTCTTCTGGCTCCACAACTCTTTTCACCCCTCCTTGTTGCCCTACAGAGGAGTTTGGGAGGTGAGGTTGGGTGAGGGGGAGCATCAGGCTTCCCATTCTGGCTTGGCTTCTTCATGATTAAATCCTTGATGTCAGGTCCCAAAGAAGGAGCTTTGTAGATATGGGTGATCTTATGCCTCTGGATTCCCTGATAGACTGTGGAGGCCTCACCTTCCCAAATAGACGCCTGGAACCAGGTGGGAATCTGGTTCCCAACCCGTGGCCAGCCTCTGGACTGTGCAGCCCATACCCTCACCCAGCAGCCTGGTCCTGCCCTTCCCACAGCCCCCCATCTTCCCAGAGACACGGAGCACCCAGGGACTGTCCCCCCACCATGCCCCACAATTCTGAGAACTCAGGTGAGGTTTCTGAGCCCCACAACCTCAGCTCCTGGCTCCTCTCAGAACTGCCGGGACAGGCCCGTTCTCAAGTCAGCAACCGCGGCCCTCCCGAAACCAGCAGGGCTAGAGGCGCCCCGTGACTTGTTTTGCTATCTTGTCAGGGTTTTGGGGGTGTGTGTGTGTTTCAAACCTCTGATTGTCTCCGCTATGTGTCTTTCTCTGGCATGTTTTTGAAGTGGCTTTTTGTTATTCTGCCTCCGCTCACTCATCTCTCTCAGCAGCCGTGGAAAACACTTGGCCCTTGCTCTCTGCTCAACCCTTGGATTCCATGTAAACAGCCTGCCTGGCGGCCTGACCAGGCTGCACAGGCAGGGAGGGCCCGGGCCTGTCGAGCCTTTGAAAATAAACACACGACACAAACATCCCCATGCTCAGGGAGGATGGGGTAGGCACAAGAAAGCAGAAGGGACTTTCTAGGCACACAATTTTGCTATTTCTAGACACACTACTATTCAATTATTCTATTGATTGCCCACGGAGCTCTGTCCTGCAGCCCTGGGACAGGCGGGAATAGGGGCTTCCTCCTTCCATGAGCCTTCGGCCTGCTAGAAAGAGGACATTCACGTGCCAGGACCCTTTCTGGTCTCTTTCCTCTCCTAAAAATTGCAGGGGAGACCTCCATCTGCTCTGTTCAATATGGTAGCCGCTCACCATATGCAACCATTGAGGGCTTCAAAAGTAGCTTGGGCGACCAAGAACCTGAATTTTATTAGGTAATTTCACTTGATTTCAATGAAATTTAAATAGCCACAGGTAATAGGTTATCATAGAAGGTTGAGAAAATCCAGAAAAACAAAAGGAGAAAGTTAAAATACCTATAATCCCCTACCCAGAGATAAAGGGTTAAAACATTTAGATGTATATTCTTCCAGATATTTTCCCATGAGTATATCTTCATTTTTTTGCAAAATTGAGATCATACTATGCTACTTATTTTGGTTTTTTTTTTTTAAGTTTTTAGTTGTCCATGGACCTTTATTTTATTTATTTATTTACATGTGGTGCTGAGGATTGAACCCAGTGCCTCACACATGCTAGGCAAGCACTCTAACCCTGAGCCACCACCCCAGTCGGATGCTACCTATTTTGTAATAGGTTTTTGTCACTTTTCTTATGTGATTAACAAATACTCTTATACCATAAATCTAATGGCTACATGGCACTCACTATTATGCATAGAAAACACAACTTATTTATCCAAATCCCTATTAATATCTTCCCCATTTTTGCTACCATTTTAAAACCATTACTATGAACATAATAATGGCAATACCTTTATGAAAATTCATTCACAAATACCTTATGAAAAAAGAAGATAAAAGAATTTGGTCTCTGGAAGCAGTGGTACAAGCCTGTTATCCTAGGGAGGCTGAGGCAGAAGGATCACAAGTTTGAGGCCAAGCTGGGAAACTTAACAAGACCCTGTCTCAAAATGAAAAATAAAATCAGGCATGGTGGCACACAACTGTAATCCCAGCGGCTTAGGAGGCTGAGGCAGGTGGATTACGAGTTCAAAGCCAGCCTCAGCAACTGAGTGAAGCCCTAAGCAACTCAGTGAGACTCTATCTCTAAATGAAATACAAAATAGGGCTGGAGATGTGGCTCAGTGGTGGAGTGCCCCTGGGTTCAATCCCTGGTACCCATAAATAAATAAATAAATACAAATTTAAAATAAATAAATAGACAGGACCGGGGATGCAACTCAGTGGTAAAGTGCCCCTAGGTTCAATTCCCAGTACTGGGGGTTGAGCAGGGAGGCCCAAAGGCACACAAAATTTTAAGACTGCTCCTGAATGTTGACCAAATTACTCTCCAGATAAGTTGCACCAGTTCACATTCCTATCAGCAGGGCATGGTAGTGCCTGTGTTTATAAAGACAAGCACCAGAGACTGAACTTTTAAAATTTAACAAGGTTTGAAAAGACTGTTTTCAAGAAACCATCAATGGTTTATTATTCCGAAGTTCAACACGCCCTTAATGAGCACTGACTAAATGTCAGGTGGTACCTTAAATACTGGTGATTCAGATGAATGGAACACATCCCTGCCCTCCGAGAACACAGGGCAGGGGAGAATTAAGGGCTTGGCTTTAACAACATGGATGCTAATTAGAAGCAGCCGAGGCACATAGGGGAGAAAAACTCATGGTTCTCCCTGGCGATGCTGGGAAGTCTGATGGGACAACATCAGAGCTGGCTCTAGGAGGATGAGCAAAGGCTCTGACTTGAGGCAGGAGGTGGCAAACACCAAAAGGATCAGAGGTGCAGGGAAGGGGATCATTTCCATCCTCCAGGGGCTCCTACGTATATCAGCACCCTGCAGTTGGGCCGCTCTCCTTGGGTCTATCCAACAGCTTTGACTGCAGCTCTAAGTCTCTTCCTCCGGTTATTTGAAATGGGAATGGGAGATGACTGGGTTTGATTCTCCATAAAGTCACCTTCAGAGACTATGTGACCAAGGCCAACATCAACCATGGTATGGTATGTTTTAATGAGTTGAGTATCTTTTGGAGTATTCACACCTTTTTAAGTTTTCTTAAAATGATTTTTATCATTGACTTGCAACATCATTATACCATTTTCTTTTTAAGTTGCAGAAGTCAGGGTGACCTAGACTACCCAGGCCTCCAGGCCTGTGCCCACCTTCTCCTCCATCCCTAGGATGAAAAGTGCCAGCCCTAGACAGAGATGGAGGCAGTCAGTTAAAGTCCTGGTTCTGTGACTTAGGACCTTGAGGGAATGTGCTTCATCTTGCTGAGCCTACAAAATATAGTTTGTAAGAAGAGGGAAAAATTAGGGCACAGGGAAGCTCTGTGTTGTTTTTTTGTTTTGTTTTGTTTTGTTTTTTGGAACCAGGGATTGAACTCAGGGACACTCGGCCACTGAGCCACATCCCCAGCCCTATTTTGTATTTTATTTAGAGACAGGGTCTCACTGAGTTGCTTAGGGCCTCGCTAAGTTGCTGAGGCTGGCTTTGAACTCGTGATCCTCCTGACTCAGCCTTCCAAGTGCTGGGATTACAGGCATGTGCCACCACACCCGGCTAGCACCGTGTTTTTAAAATAATAAAATTAACAACCACCTTTGACTCCCATGAGTGCGGGCCCAGGGCCAAGTTGGCCAGCCCCTTTGGTTCTCTTTTCATCAATCTCTGTGACCCACAAATACATACACCCTTGAAACCAGGTTTCTTTAGTTCTAGCATTTCAGGAATAGCGCAAGTCCCCAAAGATGACCTTTCTTAAGAAACTCATTGAAGACTGAATTCAGGAACTTGCCCAACCGTGTCTGAGAGCGGGAGGTAAGGAGGGCATGACAACCACTGGACCCTTTCCACCCGCTGACCTCCACTTTTCCCTAATTCTGCCTTATGACGTCAGGGATGGGATGAAATTTCCCTACCTACCCTACCTTCACCACCCGCTTCTCCCCTGCTCTGTGACGCATGATGTCCCTGGAGAGTCCCCCACATCATCACAGAACAAAAACAAAAACATTAGAGAAAAATACCAAACCTTCCCCCTTGACATCCCCACCCCCCTCAGCCATGGGTCGCCCACATCATGGGCTCTTCGTTGCAAATGCTAGAAATGAGATGGACTTTTTATGTTTTTTTTTTTCTTTTCTTTTCACTTCTGCTATTTAAACAGAAGTGCCTGTCAGGGACCTAGGCACTGAACCCATGATAATTCAAGTTTATTTTTGGATTTCTCAACTGAAGAAATCTACAAAGTACCAAAATGGGATTGGGTGGGCGATTCAGTCACGGAGAGGAAGGAGGAGGAAGGGAGTGACTGTCCCCAAGAAGCTGCCTGGGGCCGGGTGTGTCACTAACATGATTTCATTTGGCCTTCACTGCGTCTCTTAGATGAAACCCTAGTTTGGATTGCATTTTCGTAGATAGTGAGACTGGGGTCCCGTGTAGTCAAGTGACTTGGTCAAAGTCAAGCTGTAAGTATCAGGACCTGATTCGCAAACAGCACCACTGAGACACCCGAGGTCTTTTTGCTGAGCTCCAGTCCCCGCTCTCTCCCAGCCCTGCCCCCATGGCTATTCCACCCAGATTCATCCAGACCTTCTTCCCCTGTGTGTTGGTACCCCCTCTGTTCCAGCCACCTCCTATACTTTGCCCTTTTCTGCTTTGGTATAAAAATAGGGCCAATCAGAGAAGGTTCTGGAAATTTAAATTCCCCCCCACACACACCAAGCAATGGTACATGCCTCATTCTAGCCCATTTACCTGACTGACTCCTGGCTCCTGAGAATCCTGTTGGGGAGGATGAAGGTGAGGCAGAATTCTCTAATGGTGACACAGAAGATCCCCAGACTCAGAGCTGCACAGATGGTTGGAATCCCAGCAGCAGATCTTAAGGCACTGAATGTCGCTAAGCCTCTGCTTCCTCACCTGTACGCCCACCTGGAAGGTTCCTTGAGAGATCCAGCTGAGATCACGGGAGGGAAAGGACCCAAGTCAGAATCAAGCATCCTCCTTCCCCCCGTCTCAGGATTGGGGTACAGCACTGACACCAGGGAGCGTGGCCTGCAGAGAGCTTTGCTAATTCTCCCTGAGATGCCCAGTGGGGTTCATTCAAGCCTGCCTCAAACATTTGCGGGGCCCACATGCCACCTGCCCCAATAGATACCTTGTATATCAAGTCAGTAGGCTGTTACATAAAAGAGGCTCCGTTTCATTTTGAAAATATCTACAAAAAATGGTGGCAACAACAACAAAAAATTCATACCTGTCTAAAAGACCATGTTCAAATTTAGAATTTTGAGATTCCTTGGATAGCTTACCCCCAACCCCTGGCTCCCTTGCAGTCTGCACCCCGGCTTTGTGCCCCACCCCCACAACCAGCAGCCCTGGGCCATGGACTGTGCTGTCTAGCTTGGCAGAAGCTGGTGAAGTGGCATGGTGCTCTTGGAGTGGAGGATTCTAGGAGGAAGACAGCAGGGTGGACACAGACCACCAGGGCCCGCCTCCCGCCTGACAGAAAGGAGGACAGCCTAAGGAAGAGCAGAGACAGCCTCTGAAGAGTGGGTCCCTCCACCCACCTGGGGGCAGCACTGTGTTTGTTCCACATGTCCTTTACCTGCCCACTCTAAATGGGAATTCACATAGAGAGCTGGAACCACCCCAGGGACCTCGTCCTTCTTCCTGAGTTAAGCCACAAACATGACATTTGAGAGAAGCTATACTTTTGCTCACCTCAATCTACGTGCAATATCTTTGTCTTTCTCCACACCCAGGACAGGGGCCAAGGATGGGGAGAGTCCAACATGCAACCATTAGTATTTACACATAGAACCTCTTCTGCTCTGTTTTTCTTTGTTTAAAAAGTCTTTGCTCCAAAAACTATTGACAGAAACCAGATCAGTAGTTGCCAGGGGCTGAGGGTGAAGGAGGGGGCTGACTACAAAGGGACACGAGGGAATTTGAGGAGGGAGGGGTGATGAAGCTGTTATCTACTTTATCTTGCTTGTGGTAGTGGTTACACAACTGTACGCGTTTATTTTTTTTAAAAAACCTAGAACTGTACACGAGAACAGGTGAATTTTACTGTATGTAAATTACAGCCCCAAAAATTATGTAATAAAATTTTTGCTCCAACCCATGTTTTAAGAACAGAGCAGGATTATAAAGGGGGAATTATTCAGGCATATAAATTAACTTCCTGCAATGTGGCATTTAGGATGAGTCATTACAGTGGACATCTGTCATCTGTCATATCATGGTTGCTTGTTCTCTTATAAATAGCCTTCCTTTCTGGAGGAAATTCCCTCATTATTGTCCTGCCTCCCCAGTAAAAGTTAAGAACTCAAACTCCCAGCCTCCATTGCAGCTAAGACTAGGCATGTGACCAACTCTCCACCAATCAGAAGCACTCATACAGATTTTAATTCAGGAGTGAGCACTGTTTGGCTGCCATGGAGCTTCCATTTTTGCTGATGTGGAGGCAGCAGAAGCATTTGATTTGGGGGCTTTCAGTGGTTGTGAAGCTGAGTTCCTTGTTTGACTAATGTAATATAGTGGGGAAAGAATGGAAGGGGAGTTCCATTCTGGGCCTGCTACTTTGGGAAAGTCCTGAACTTCTCTAAGTCTATATTTCCTCATCCCTAGCTTCATGAGGCTTACATCACAGGGTTGTTGTGAGATTACATGAGATGATTCAGGATCTAGCATACAACAGGTGCTAAGGTGCTGAGCTCCCATCCTTCCTCATACAATTGGTAAGATCCTTGAAATTCGTGACCTATCTATCAATCTGAGGGCTCCCTAAAGATCACCTATGTCCTCTCATCCAGTCTGGACACTTCCCCAGAGCAGAGACCCCATGAGCTTTACTCAGAGGCCAAAGGTGACACTGATCTTTGAGAAGCGGGGGCAGATTGCCACACGGGTAGGTAGAGATAGGCCCCATTGGAGCTTCCATCCTCTGCCCAACTCCTCCCTAGCAGTACCAAGGAGTGGCCTTCATTTTAGGAGCCCTATATCGAGCCTGTTTGGGGTCAAATTCATAGAATTATGCTTCAGTTTAATTTAACACCCTTTGATTGAGCTCAAAGAGTACACTGTGTTAAGTATGTAAGAAATAAATATGGTGCCACTTAGTTGGCACCAGATAAAAGGAGCAAGATGCACATATGCCTATGATACGAATTTGCCTGAGAGATAATATGAGAGCAGTGTGAACAGCATTCTGTGGGCACAAGGCCTCAGGAATTCTTCAGGAGGTGAGGGCTATTATATTAGAGCTGGGTCTTGAATGACAAGTGAAAATCAGACCAAGGGAAAGGGAGTCAGAGGTAACTTTGCCTGAAAGAAGACATTGTGCTTTCATCCCTCTGGAGTTGTTGGTCCAGAGCAAAGTTGGCCCAGAATGGTTGCAGCACAAAATGGGTACAGGTAGGAATAGAGGAGATCAAGTCCATACAGGATGTGTAGAATGGGCCAGGTTGAGAAGGGCTTTGAATGCTGTGAAGGGGGCAGAGGAAGAGGAGGATGTAGACACTGTCTCCTTAAAGGATTGCATGGGAAGTGTCAGGAGTCACTCCATCTTTTCTTTCTAAGCAAAACTCTGCTAGGATTCTTTAAATGTGCATAACCTGAGCCCACATCCCCTCCAGGAGACAATCAATGGGATCCCCAAAGGTGAGGCCAGAGACAACTGCCAAGATCATCTGGCTTAATGCCCAGATGAGGAAATAAGAGGAAAGGAAGGGCCTGACAGAAATGTGGCTGGCAGAGCTGAGACTGGAACCCCACAATCTTTTCCACTGAGACAGATGGTCCCAGGCTAAACAGGAATTAAGACACGGGTTTTCAAATAATTAAAATGCACACATTCAGTTGTGAGATGGACAGGATGGGCCCAGCGGAAGACAGTCTGGGGTGGGCAGTGAGCATTTTGTATTTCTAACTCATCACTTGCCATGAGGCCAGGCTCTTCATTTCCACCCCTTTCACCACAGTGGTTATTTCAGTCCAGCTTCCGGTCGCCATGGCAAGTCACCGAGATAAAGTTCACCACAGGAGTCAACGCTGGGTTTCAGGGGGAGTCGAAAGGAACCAGAAAGATTTGAGCCAGTCCTCTGCCATATATAAGGTCTCCGGCTTGGAGTCAATGGGGACAGCTGGACAGGGTGGCCAGTGCCACCCTAGACCAAAAGTAGAATGGCGTGAGGTTCTTCTGAGTGGTTCTAGGAGAATAAAGTGCTCCGCTGCTTTCCCTTTTACCTTTCCTCAGACACTCCTCCTCACCTGCCCCACCCCTCCTCTCGGGGAGCTTGGCAACCTAAAAGCACAGCCACAGAAACCTCTCCTCTCGATGCCCAGCAGTGAACCCACGCAGCAAAACAGGAAGCCTCTTCCTGCTAGGCAAACCCATTGTGCTCTCTCTGCTCACGTGTCCTGACAAGTGCAGGAAACCGCCAGCGGGTCAAGGCAGCAGGTGTTAGGGTGACCTGAGCCCTCCCGCCAGCCCGTGCCGGGCCCTCCTTCCCTTTTCTTCCCCATCCCCTTTGTACCTGCAGTCTGACAATCCCCTCACCTCCCCCGTGTTGGTTCTTTCCCTCTCAGTGACCTTTGTAAGGCCCTGAACCCAAAAAGATTGTAGTCTCCACCCCAACGTGGTTCCTAATATTGGCCAGATAGCACAACATCTACACGTGCTGAAATCAAAAGAGCTTTTATAGATCTTCTGATTACAAAATTCTAGGTAAGTTCAAAGGAGAACCTTTCTCAAATTTGGGGTGTTCCTATCTGGTTAGGACCCTAAATCCATGGCCAGATCTGCCCATTGGGTTACCCAGCACTGGGGGAGGCCCACTTTCCTTGGTTTTACATGGGCACAGATCATTCCCAAGTAAAATTAAAAAGAGGTCGGAAGTGGGGTCAAGGGTGAGAGGGTGACCTTAAACTTTGCTCATCGAATTACAAACCCAGAAAAACTGGAAGCCATTGGACAATCTTGGTGGAAACTGAGAACTGGTGCTTTGACCAGGTCTCCCTGTGCAAGAGAGGCAAGACTAAACCTCTGCAGGCCTAACTCCCTCTAGAAGACTCTGGTGTGGCTCCTCTGTGGGATCTCTCTAGGCCAGGAACCCAGGCATCTCAAGGCTTGCCCTGTTTTTTCTCATGACAGGAGGTTGAGTCTATGCTCTGCTAAGTTCTTCTTTATTCTGCAGTAACCAAGTCATCAGTGGGGTGGTCAGACAGCATGACTGTGAAGGTAACTTCCAGGTCCTGCTCCCATTCATTCTCAGAAATATTTATTTGTGGGCAAGACTTCCCCAAAGGACAGCAGTGCACATTCTCAGAGAACAGGGTGGGGTGCCGTAAACCTTGTCTGAGGGCATCTTTTCCAGGCAGGGAGTGGGCAGCCACTGTCAGGCCCTTCCAGCCATGCTTGGCATCAGTAGAGACAGCTTGAGATAGTGAGAAAAGCCCCTTAGCTTGGAGTCAAATTGCTTCTCTTTCAAATCTGTTTCCTCAATCTGAGAATGAAACCTACCCAACAGTGCAGTCCTGGCGGTCAAATGACATAAGACCTAAGAATGTGCTTGGACACCTGTGGGAATCCCATGCAAGAGATGGAGACATGATTTTCTGTTGGTTGTCAAGCTTCTTGAGACCCAGACCAGGGCTTATGGACCTTCAAAGCCAAACACCTCGCCTAATACTTTGCAGAAGAGGTGCTCGGTAATTGGCTGTGGATGACTAGATGATAGACAAAGGGACACATACTGGAGACCAGTCAACTGTAGGATGCTTCCTATACCATCCGTTCCACACACTCCTGCTCTCCTTAGCTGCCACTTTCCCCATAGCCTTCCCACCAGCCTCCTGCATGCTCCCATGGCATGTTAGGCTTGCTCCCCAGTTAGCACTTACTGCCTTATATTATAATTTTGTTCTCAATTATTTAAAAATAGTATAAAACATTTAACAGAAGAAGTTAAAAACAATAATACAATAAAGACCTTTGTCCATCACAAACAAAACATCCTCCATAAACACAGTTTAAGCTCCTGGGTACCCTTTTCTATTTGCATCCCCTTCTGTCCCCATCCTGAATTTAGTGTATATTTTCTCCTGCATGTTTTTATACTTTTAGCCATGCTGGTTATGGGTAGTCACCTCTTTATTTGTCCATCTCCTCCATTCTTGTGCAACTGAAATTTCTGCCTCCCCAAAAATTCATATATTGAAGCCCTAAACCCTAATATGGCTTCACAGGATAAAGGGAGTCTGAGGAAGTAATTGAGACTAAATGAGGTATAGGAGTGGGGTTCTGGTTCAATAGGATTAGTGTTCTCCTAAGAAGAGACACAAGAGCACTCTCTCTCTGTCTCTCTCTCTCTCTCTCTTCATACATGCACCAAGGGAAGGTCATGTGAGGACAGACTGTACACAGCCACCTGCAAGCCAGGATGAGAGCCCACATCGGAACCCAACCCTTCCAGATCTTGATCTGGGACTTCCAGAACCATGAGGAAAGAAATTCCTGTTGTTTAAGCCAACTACCCTGTGGTCTTCTGCCATGGCAGCCCATGACTAATATACCCACAATGTTCCATGTAAGTTTGGCAAGGCCAGGGAGCATCACATGTGTTCGTTTTTGTATCTGTAGAGTCCAGCACCATGTCTGATGCATAAGTGTTCATCAAATATTTCTTTTTCTTTTTTTTTTCTCTTTTGGTATTGGGGATTGAATCCAGTGGTGCTTAACTACTGAGCCACATCCCCAGCTCTTTTTTATATTTTACTTAGAGACAGGGTCTTGCTAAGTTGCTTAGGACCTCCCTAAGTTGCTGATGCTGGCATTAAATTCATGATCCTCCTGCCTCAGCTTCCTGAGCCACTGGGATTACAGGCATATGCCACTGCACCCAGCGTGTTCATCGAATATTTCTTGAATGTATAAATGAAGTCACTGCAGAAGCAGAACAGGTGTCTTAGGGTCCATTCTCTAGGAGCAGGGTGTTCTCTGCTCTGTCAAGATACAGATCCTACTCAAACCACTCCTGAGATTAGCATTTGCAATCAGTTTCCAACAAAGGAACATTAAGAGTAAGGAGGAAAGAAAGGCATTCCAAAGAAAGGGATGGAGGGAGTGGTGGCGTCTTAGGAAAAGTTTGAAGCAAATTAATCAATAAAACATTTGCTACGCACCTGCTTATTAAGCTTTCAGTGTTGAACAGACTTCTCTTCCATTAGACCATCAGTTTTTGAAAGACCAAAGACCAAGTGGTCCAAATATGCCCCATATGTAAGACAGCATATGAACTCAATGGGCTCACCTTCGTTTATAGCCCAGTCTGCATCCTCACCACAGCTTGGACACAAGGGTGCACAGGACATCCTGAGCTTCGATGAGAGGCTTCACTTCTAGAGTTCTTGCTTTGACTTTTCAGATTCCCCAGAAGACGAAGCTGAAATCTCAAGGATCTGGCTCCAAGTCTCTTGCCCTTAAGGATGAAACACTTACTCTTAATAAGAGGCACAAGAAGATTCAAGATAGTGGACTAGAGGAAGGCAGCATTCCTAGTCACTCCATACCTTGGGAATCAAGCAGCAGGAATACCACTTCTCCACAAGGTAGGTGAACAGGGATTTCTCTAAAACTCAATATTGTTAACAACCAGAGTATCTTAGAGACTCAGAAATTTGGGTACATTCAACAAAGAAGAAAGACTACATTGGAGCTGAGCCAGTTGCAGCAGTGGTGGCTGCAGTGATAGCTCAAAACAGAGGGAGGGAGAACACAGAGAAACACAGATTTGGTATGGGAAAACCTGAGATCAGAAAAGCAGCCTAAACTCAGCTGATCCAGAGGCTACACTGTGCCCTGTGCTTGAAAAGCACTCTGTGTTTCTCAACAGGCTGTGGAGAGCTGAGGTGGGAGCCATCCTGAGGTGGCCTTGCTGCAACTGCTGCAGAAGCTGGGAGATCATAGCAACCCTGCCACACCGTCTTGGCCAGTGCCGACTGCATGGCCACGGGTGTTCCTAGCAGAAAGAGGCAGAGAAAAGATTTTGTCCAGGGGGATTCAAGTTGGAAAAGTGAAGGGAAGCCCAACTTGCTTCTCCTTTGAGTCTAGCAGCTCATGTGACCAGCTGGGGCAGGTTGGGAACCTGAACCAGCAGGTGTGATTACACTCAGGGACAGTCTGGGAAAGCTGTGTTCCTAGAGAGCAGAGTGTGCAGAGGATTGGTTCCTCCACCTCATGAGTAGAATTCTTGGGAGGATCCTGAGATCCAAACTCCCGACAGCAACCCGGCAATAGCCTGGCCTTAGGCGTGATCTAATCTCTCCACAGCAGACACCACACAGCAAAGCCCTGAGGCTTGATTAGACCTAAGCCTCAGAGAACTGTGCAGCAGCCCCGCCCTGGAAGTGCATCAATCTGGTCTGTGTAGACAAAACTCCAACTGACAGTACTTCCCAGCCATCCTACCTCGTAGTGGTGAGAGGGGAAGCTGAGATCTTTTTTGAACCAGCTTCAATCTTAGGCCACTCCAACTGACAACTCAGAGAGCAACATAAAAAAAGGAAGGGGTTAACAACCCCCAGTCCTTGCTCTGACTCTCAGTACATAGCTCAAGAAGAAACAGAAAGACAATGGGATACAGACAGTGACCATCTATTCTCATCAACTATTTTGATCATTCAGTGGAGACAATTCTATCATTTTTCATTAAGAATCTTTTTTTCCTTTTCTTTCCTTTGTGTGTGTGTGTGTGTGCATGTGTGTGTTTGCTGTGCTGATTGGTTCAGAGACATACATACATATTCATATATGTTTTATCTTTTCTTCTCACTTAAAACTTTTTTAATGTAGTTATTTTTCCTTGATTTGTCTTTTGAGGCTTAGGGTTTTGGGTTTGTATAATTTTCTTTTTTGTTCTGTATTATTTTCATTTTTTTGTTTCCCTTGTTTCTATTTCTCTCTTCTCCTGCTAACAACCAAATTCTATTCTCTTTCTCTCTCCCTTCGTTTCCTCTATTTTTTCTCCTCCTTCCTTATAACCATTATCTGCTACATCTCTTCTCAGTTTTCTCTGATCACTTTTTGGAATTGTAAACTATTTTCTACCTTCCCATCACATTTTATTTTCTCTTAGTTAACTGTATTCTTACCATCTTTTATAACTAACAGGTTTATATAAATCCTGCCCCCACCATTAATGCCATTGCAATTATTATTGCCGCAGATGCACAGTTGGCACCTGTTGTTTGCTTTAATGTCATATCTATTTTATGATTACTTATTGTTTTGGCTGTTGGCAATTGCTGGCCCCACCATTTCTGGGTTTTGTGGCAATTAACATTGTAGATGTCATAGTAGGAACCAGGTATCTATTTTATTACTGTATATTGTTTGCATTGGTTGTTGCTATTGTTTGTTTCCTCCTATTCTGTGAGGTTCTGGGAACCCAGGAGCACTACAAATTCACAGGGTAGAAACTTTGCTGCTGAACTAAACTCAACCAAAAGACAGTGCACCTTGCTCCACGCACAAATTAATGACATTTAATTTCAGCTATACTTCAATACAAACAAAAGAAGAGACAAAAAACACAAACTAGTGACCAGGCCCCAAGTAGAAACAGGTAGGGGTGAGCCCCAGGTTCCACCTATGGACATCCACTACTACAGCAAGAACAGAAAGAATTAACACAAAGCCTGTGATACCACACCTATGAAGGGGTTCTAGATCAATCTAGAACAGATTGGCAAGTGAAGAAATTGTCCTATAAAGACCCACACATAAGAGTGGAAGACAAATCTCTCCCAACATATGCATAAAATCCAACACAGAAATACAAGAAATAAGTTAACATGTGACTTCTAAAGCTCATAATTCACCAGCAACAGACCCCCCAAAATTAAAGTGAATGAAATATCAGAGAAAGAATTCAAAAGAAAGATCATGAAAATGATCAATATGTTCCAATAGAATACAGAAAAACAACTGAATTAATTAAGAAAGTCAGTACAGGATATGAATAAGAAATTCAATAAGGAAATAGAAATATTGAAAAAGAACCAAACAGAAATCTCAGAAATGAAAGACACAATAAATCAAATAAAATGGTCAGTTGAAAGTCTCTCCAATAAAGTAGACCATGCTAAAGACAGAATCTCAGAGCTGAAAGACAAAATGGTCAACCTTCAACTTTCAGACAACTTTAAAGAAAAGAAAATAAGTAACCATGATCAGAATATATAACAACTCTGTTGCCAACATTAAGAGATCAAATTTAAGAATCATTGGTATTGAGGAGGGTTGTGAGATGCAGGCTAATGGAATGGATAACATCTTCAGGGAAATAATAGCAGAAAATTTTCCAAATCTTCAGAATGAGATGAACATCCAGATACAGGATGTATTCAGAACCCTGAATAGACAAGATCAAAAAAGGACCTAGCCATGACACATTATAATTAAAATACCTAAAATATAGACCAAGGATAGAATTTTAAAAGCCCTCAAGAGAAAAAAAAAATATCAGGTCACATTTAGAGGCAAGTCAATAAGAATTGTTTCTGATTTTTAGCACAACTCTAAAAGCCAGGAAGGCTTGGAATGATGTATTCCAAGTCCCAAAAGAAAATAACTATCAACCAAATTTGCTATATCCAGCAAAGCAATCCTTCAAAATCCAAAGGAAAATAAAAACCTTCCAAGATGAGCAGAAACTAAAAGAATTCATGACTAATAAACAAGCACTACAGGACTTAATTGAAGAAATTCTCCACACAGAAAAAATAAAAAACCCAGAGTTCACAAATAGATGTTTCATTTAAGAGTAGCTAAACATATGAGAAATAGGACCAAATTAAACATGATAAATAAATTAAGATGGCAGGAATTAATAAACATCCCACTATAATAACACTAAATGTAAATATTCTCAATTCTCCAATTAAAATATATAGGCTGGAAGAATGGATTAAAAAACAGGACCCAACTATATATTATTTGCAAGAGACACAACTTACAGGCAAAGATAAACACAGACTGAAAGTGAAAGGATGGAAATTGATAGACCATGTGAATGGAGCCCCAAAACAAGAAGGAGTAGCTACTCTCATAATCTGACAAAGCAGATTTCAAAGCAAAATTAATCAGAAAAGACAAAGAAGGTCACTGTATATTGGTAAAGAGAATAATTCAACAAGAAGCTAAGGCAATAACAAATATTTATGTCCCAACATGGGTGTGATAAATTACATAATAAATTACATAAAAGAGACACAACTAAAATTGAAGCCCCATACAGACCCCAGTACAATAATACTGGGTGATTTCAATACACCTCTCTCATGATTAGTTAGGTCATCTAGACATAAACATGATAAAAGACTCTTTGGCCATGAAAAATATTATAAATCAAGGGATTTAACAGACATCTATAGACTATTTCATCCAACAACTGCTGAATATACTTTCTTCTCAGCAGCTCATGGAATATTCTCCAAAATAGACCATACTTTAGGGCACAAAGTAACTCTTAGCAAATGCAAAAAATAAATGTAATTCCTTGCATCTTATCAGATCATAATAGAATGAAATTAGAAATCAACACACAAAAAAAACCCTACAGAAACTACAAACACAGGGAGATTAAACAATACTCTTTTGATTGATGAATAAGGGATAGAAGAAATCAAGGGATAAATTTAAAAATTCTTAGACTCAAATAAGAATAGTGATTTGACACAGTAGAACCTGTGGGATACCATGAAGGTGTTCTAAGAGGAAAACTTATAGCTATGAGTGCCGATATAAGAAAATCAAAAAGAACCCAAATAAATAACATAATGATGCATCTCAAGGCCCTTGAAAAAGAAGAACAAACCAATTCCAAAACCAATAGAAGGAAGGAAATAATTAAGATCAGAGCTGAAATCAATGAAATTGAGAAGAAAACAATAATACAAAAGATCAATAAAACAAAGAGTTGGTTCTTTGAAAAGATAAATAAGATATATTAACTAAAAAAAAAAGAGAGAGAAAAATCAATAGACTTAGAGATGAAAAAGGAGAAATAACCACAGACATCTCAGAAATCCAGAGGATCATTAGGGATGATTTTGAAAACTTATACTCCAATAAATTAGAAAACCTAGAAGAAATGGATACACTTCTAAATAAATACAGTCTGCCAGAAGTGAATCAAGAGGACAAAGAAAGCCTGAACAGATGATTTACTAGAACTGAGATAGAAGCAGTAATAAAAAGCCTTCCAATAAAGTAAAGCCCAGGACCAGATGGATTCTCAGCTGAAGTCTACCAGACCTTTAAAGAAGAACTAACACCAGTATTCCTCAAACTATTCCATGAAATAGAAAGGGATGGAACACTTCCAAATTCATTCTATGAAGCTAGCATCACACTTATTCCAAAATCAGATGAGAAAAAAAAAAGAATAGATAAGTATGCATCAAGGAAGGAAAACCATAGACAAATATCTCTAATGAACCTAGGTGCAAAAATACTTTTAAAATATTAGCAGGGCTGGGGATATAGCTCAGTTGGTAGAGTGCTTGCCTTGCAAGCACAAGGCCTTGGGTTCAATCCCCAGCACTGCAAAAAAAAAAAAAAAAAAATTAGCAAATTGTGTTCACCAATATATTAAGAAGATTGCACACCATGACCAAGTTTTTTTTTATTCCAGAGATGCAAGGATGGTTTAATATATGCAAATCAATAAAGGTAATTCATCACAAAAATAGAATTAAGAGCAAAAATTAGTTATCTCAATGAATGCAAACAAGGCCTTTGACAAAATTCAGCACCCACTCATGAGAAAAACACTGAAGAAACTAGAGATAGAAGGAACATCATAAAGGGCATATATGAAAAAAACATGATAATCTCATAGTAAATAGGGAAAAACAAAAACATTTCCTTTACAATTTGGGAAAAGACAAGATTGTGCATTCTCACCACACCTATTTAATATAGTACTAGAAATTCTAGCCAGAGCAATTAAGAAAGAAAAGAAAAGAAAAGAAAAGAAAAGAAAAGAAAAGAAAAGAAAAGAAAAGGAATAAAAATAGGAAAGGGAGAGTTAAATTATCACTGTTTGCAGATGATATTATCCTATACCTAGACAATTCCAAAAACAACTCCAGAAGACAGCTAGAGTTAATAAACAAATTTGGGAAAGTAGCAAGTTACTAAACCAGCATACAAGTATCAATAGCTTTCCTATATATGAACAAAGAATCTGCTGAAAAAGAAATCAGGAAGTCAATTCCATTCACAATAATCTCAAAGGGAAAAAAAAAATTTGGAAATAATCTAACCAAGGAGGTGAAAAATATGTACAATGAAAACTATAGAACACTGAAGAAAGAAATTGAAGAAGACATAAGAAGATTAAAATACCTCCCATGTTCATGAATAGGAAGAATTAACATTGTTAAAATGGCAATACTGGGCTGGGGATGTAGCTCAGTTGGTAGAGTGCCTGTCTCGCAAGCACAAGGCCCTGGGTTCAATCCCCAGCACCGCAAAAAAAGAAAATGGCAATACTTTCAAAAGCAATATACAGATTGAGTACAATCTCCATCAAAATACCAATGACATTCTTCACAGAACTATAAAAAACAGTCCTAAAATTTATTTGTAAAAATAAAAGACCCAGAATAGCCAAAGCAATTTTAAGCCAAAAAAGCAATGCTGGAGGCATCATAATACCTGACTTTAAATTTTGCTACAGAGTTATAGTAACAAAACTGCATGGTACTGGCATAAAAACAGATATATAGACCAATAATACAGACACGATAGAAGACACAGATAATAGAAACCAGAGACAAACCCACACATCCACAGTAATTGATCCTTGACAATGGTGCCAAAAACATACATTAGAAAAAAAGCATTTTTAACAAATGGTGCTAGGAAAACTGATTATCCATTTGTAGAAGAATGGGAATAGCTCCTTCTCTCTCACTCTGCACACAATTCAACTCAAAATGAATCAAAGACCTAGGAATCAGACCAGAAGCTATGCAACTCCTAGAAGAAAACGAAGGCTCAACACTCCAGCATACAGGCACAAGATATGACTTTCACAATAGTAATCCTAAAACTCAGGAATTAATGCCATGAGTTAATAAATGGGATGGCATCAAACTAAAAAGCTTCCGCACAGCAAAGAAAGCAATTAGGAATGTCAAGAGAGAACTTACAGAATGGGAAAAATCTTTTCTGACTACTATTCTGATAGAGGATTAATATCTAGTATATATAAAGAACTTAAAAAGCTGGGCGCAGTGACACAAACCTGTAATCTCAGCAGTTCAGGCAGCTGAAGCAGGAGGATTGCAAGTTCAAAGCCAATCTCAGCAACTAAATAACTCTGTGAGACCCTGTCTCTAAATAAAAAAATTTTTAAAGGGCTGAGGATGTGGCTCAGTGGTTAAGTGCCCGTGGGTTCAATCTCCAGTACAAAAAGAAAAAAAAAGAACTCAAAAAGCTTGACACCAAAAAAATCAAATAACCCAATTAATCAAATAACCCAACTAATAAATAAATAGACACTTCTAAAAACAAGAAATACAAATGGCCAACAAATCTGTGAAAAAATAAATGTTCAGCATCATTAGCAATTAGGGAAATGAAAATCAAAACTACACTGAGATTTCATCTCATACCAATCTGAATGGCAGTCATCAAGAATACAAACAAATAATAAATGCTGGAGAGGATGCAGAGAAAAAGGAACACTTTTAAATGTTGGTAGTATTGTAAATTAGTATAGCCACTATGGAAATCAGTATGAAGGTGCCTCAAACCATGGAACCACCCTATGACCCAGCTATACCACTCCTCAGCATTTATCCAAAAGAATTCAAGTCATCATACTATAGTGATACATGCATACCTATGTTTATAGCAGCACAATTCACAATAGTCAAACTATAGAACCAGCCAGGATGTCTATCAATGGATGAATGGATAAAGAAAATGTGGTATATATACATAAGGGAGTTTTATTCACCCATAAAGAAGAATGAAATTATGTCATTAACAGAAAAGTGGATGGAACTTGAGAACATCATGTTAAGTGAAATAAGCCAAAATCAGAAAGTCAAGAGTCTTATGTGTTTTCTCATATTTGGACCTAAAGATGAAAAAGGAAAAGAAAGGTAGGGGGCAGGGTTCTCATGAAAATCAAAGGGAGATCAGTAGAAGAAAGGGACCAGGGGGTGGGAAATGGGGAGGGAGGAGGGAAGGGCTGGGGAATGACCTTGGCCAAATTATATTGTTGTATTGTGTAGCATGTGCATGTACGAATATGTAACAACAAATCCCATCATGTGTACCACTCTAATGCATCAATGAGAAAAATGTGGGGAAAAAAATAAGTGGGATGAGACAGAACCTTCTAAGATAGAAGACACAGTCCATAAAACTCAAATTATTGAACTGTACTAGATTATATAAAAGCATCTGTTTTTCAAGTCAACACCATTCTGGGCAATGCAAAGACTACCCAAAAAACTGCATAGTACAATCTCATTTTCAAGAAGTACCAAGTAAATTTAAAGAATAGAAAACAGCTCACATGCCCTTGCTATATAGGCCAGTGTGGGTGTCCCTGACGTTGACTGCTAAGAAAAATTCAGAGTAAAGAGCTCAGTGAAGGTGGGGCATGCCTGGGCCTCAAAGATTAGATCAGATTTGGAAAGTCACGCTGGGTCCTCTTGTAGACAACAGATTTGCCGTGAACAGTCACTAGTTGCATGCTAACATGTGAAGGGGACACTCACAACCAGTGCTGAGAAACACTCGGGGATCCCCACCACCTTGCTCACAGACCAGCTGAGAAAATGAAACTGAAGTCTCTGGGGACAAAGTGCACCATGTCCACACAGCTAGAGTTGGAGGGGCCAGAAAGAACCTTGAGAGAAGGAGAGGGTCTGGATTGGACAAGACAACTCAGCACCAGGCAGAGGCTGCTAAGGAAATCAGAACCAGGAGCAACCCTTTGTCCCCTAGCAATGTGGTATAATCTGCCACAACGCTCTCTAGTTCTGTTCGTGAACTCTCTTGATGTGGAACCTTCTATAGGAGGATGCTAGCTGGAGAACCAAGGAAGTTCTTATGGATAGCAAAGATCACCCTGGGAGAGCAGTCTGCAGCTAACAAAATCCAAACTTTTACATTTCAGATGGGGAGCCAAGAATCAAAAATGAAAGTGATCTGCCCAGGATCACCTAGTGAGTTATAGGAAGGCAAGACTGGATCACAGGCCTTCTAGCTTTAAGCTCATTTTTATCCTGCAAGCATCCGACACATGGAAAGGCCAGCCAGGAAGAAGCTTCTGGAATAGTTCCAAACTGAACTTGCCCTGATCTTTCCTGCCAAGACAACATGAAACCTCTTAAAGTTTCTTTCACCTAATTCAAGAGACTGCTGACATCCAAATGCCAGTGATGAGAAAAACAAAACTTTTGGTTTGGAGGGAAATTTGGTGAGGGCCTCTCCTGTTTCCATTTGGGGAAGTTGTAATATGGAGAATAGAGAAGCAACGGGCAGGGTGCCAGGGGAAGGTCCTGGACTTCAGAGTCTCAGGAAGTCGATGCATAGGTACCTTCTGGGCAGTCTAATTACCTCATCTCACACTTGGGAAAGCTGAGGTCCAAAGAGTAGAAGCAACTTCCCTCAAGGTCACACAGAGAACAGGTGAAGAGCTGGACACACTGTGTGTCCTAGCTGAGTGTTCTTCATAAGCCCAGAGAAAAGGAAAGTTTTCCACCTGATTGATCATCTGTCCAGCCCTGTACAACCTTTTCTTTCTTTCTTTCCTTCTTTCTTTCTTTCTTTCTTTCTTTCTTTCTTTCTTTCTTTCTTTCTTTCATCTTTCTTCTAACTAAAAAGATTTACTTTTACTTGACCAGGTTTTTGAAACCTTTAAAGAGTGACCAAAAATAGAAATATTCAGTCTTAAAATTCATTTACTCTTAATTGTGCTTGCTGAAGTCTAGAAAATGAAAATTAAGAAAAAATTTATGTGTAACAAAAGGCTTTTAACCATTAGTTTTATAAAGCAATAGATCTAGCCGGGCACCTTGGCACACACCTGTAATCCCCAGTAACTTGGGAGGCTGAGGCAGGAAGATCCAAGTTCAAAGCCAGCCACAGCAACTTAGTGAGGCACTTAGCAATTCAGTGAGACCTGTCTCTAAATAAAATACAAAAAAGGGCTGGGGGTGTGGTTCAGTGGTTAAGTGCCCCTGAGTTCATCCCTAATACCAAAAAAAAAAAAAAAAGTCTACTTAACACCTTACATTATATGACAAATGACTATGCCTCTATACTGCTGTGTTAATAGCTAAGACTTTATGTGACCATCTTCTGAAGCTATAGAAATGTTTATGACTAACTATAGAATTTCCAAATTTATCTGGCATAAAGTAGTTGCCCACAATTAATTTCCCCAAGACCTGAAGTGTGTATGGAGATGACAGCCCTATGTAATCTTGGATTTCCTTTTTGTTTGAGATACAGCCTTGCATCATGCTTGCTCTTGGTCAGAACTACAGACAACAGGGCTGTACTCAAACCTTTACTTCTATAACTCAAAGTCTTTCGGAACAGGAAACACCTTGTATCCGTCAGAGTCAAAGGAAAGGAGAGCCATTCAAGGCATTCCAAGCAGAGGGAACTTAACATAAGGAACCAGTTATAGAGGTGGTAAAAAAATTTTAAAAAGCTGAGACCAAAGAAGAAATGGCCTCCCTCTAGCCAGAGATTAGTAACAGCAAGAAGTTTCCACCATCCCTAAAGCTATAGCGTGACAGGAAGATGGTAAATGCTACCAAGCTCAGAAACCTGGGCTGGAGCCAGAACCATGGTGGGAGTCCTAATCAGGTGCTGGCATCACAGAGGCTGATGGAGCAAAGACACAGCTGCTGCCAGATGCCACTGAAGCAGAGAGGGGGAAGAAACGTCCTAGAGATGGAAAAAGAGCTATCATGGGAAAAGTACCCAAATGGGAGCTGAAATGGCTATACGAATAAGCAAAATAGACTTAATACAAAAAGTGTTTACAAAGAATGACATTTTATAATGATAAAAGGATCAATATATTAGGAAGGTATAATAGCTATAAATATATATGCACTGAAACCTCAGAGCCCAGAAGTACCTTAAGCAAACATTGACAGAATTGAAGGTAGACATGCACAGTTTGATAATAATAGAGAGTTCATTATCCCACTTTCAATAATAGATACCACTACGAAGTGGTGGATCAACAAAGAAATAGAAGATTTTTTTTTTATTGGTTCTCTTTAATTATACATGACAGTAGAACCCATTTTGATAATTATGCAGCAGGGAATATATCTTTTTTTCACAATGTAGATTCACACGATTCATATAATCTTACATATACCTAGGGTAATACTGTCTGTCTCAGTCTACTATGAAATAGAAGATTTTTAACAACACTCTGAACCAACTGGACCTAACATATCTACAGAATGCTTCACTCACACCAGTAGAATACATGGTCTTCTCAGGTACACATGGAGCATTGTCCAGGATAGACCATATTTTAGGACATAAAATGTATCTCAACCAGGGGTGGTGGCTCATGCCTGTAATCCCAGCAGCTTCAGAGGCTGAGGCAGGAGGCTGGCGAGTTCAAAGCCAGCCTCAGCAACTTAGCGAGGTCCTGAGCAACTCAGTGAGACCCTGTCTCTAAATAAAATACAAAAATGGGCTGGGGATGTGGCTCAGTGGTTAAGTGCCCCTGGCTGGGTTCAATCCCCAGTACCATAAATAAATAAATAAATAAATCTCAATAAATTTGAAAGAACTGAGATCAAAGTATGCTCTCTGACCACAAGGAGTAACAAAAGGAAATTCGAGGAATTCATAAATATGTGGAAATTAAACATCATACTCCTAAATAATCAATGGGTCAAAAAAAAAACTCACAAAAAAATTAGAAAAACCCCTCAAAATGAATGAAATGGGAAACAAACATGCCAAAACTTATGGGATGCAGTTGAACAGCATGCATAGAAAAACCAATAGCAATATATCAGCCTGTTTTTAAAATGAAGAAATATGTCAAATAGAGAACTTGACTATTGTTTTCAGTACCTGGTAATAAAGGTACCCAGAGGCTCTCATACATACTAGGAAAGTGCTCTACCACGGAAGCACTTAGATGACCATTAAGATGACAATCCCTAGTTCTTTTTCACTTTTATTTTATTTCAAGACAGGGTTTTGCTAAGTTACTGAGACTGTCCTCAAACTTGTGATATTCCTGCCTCAGCCTCCTGAGTACCCGGGACTACAGATGTGCACTTCCATGCCTGGTTGAGAACTACCCTTTTAACATAATGAAAAATAAGAGAAATCAAACAGAAATAAGGAACTCATAAAGACTGGCATACAAAGAAATGAAATCTAGAATGGGAAAAATTAGAGAAAATCAACAAAACCAAAAGTTGATATTCTAAAACAGCCATACAGATAATTACTATTTAACTAGACTTACCCAGATACCAAAACCAAACGAAAGTATCACAAAGAAAAAAACCACAAGTTAATATCCCTTTTAAACACAGGCAAAACATTCCTGAACAAAACATTAACAACTACATCCAGCAATGTATTAAAAAAAATACATATGACATGACCAAGATATTTATCCCAGGAATTCAAGTTTTGTTCAACACATAAACATATGATCTAAGTAATACACCATAGTTAACACAGAAAGGATGAAAAAAAGCTTCAATGGACACAGAGAAAACATTTAACAAAATCCAACAAACTAGGAATAGAAGGAAATATGATAATGACCATCTATGATAAACCCACAGCTAACGACATACTTAATGATGAAAGACTATTTTTCCCCTAAAATCAAGTACAAGACTAGTGACTCTTGACACTTCTAGTTAACATTGTTCTAGCTGTGCAGTTAGGCAAGGAAAAGAAACAGAAGGCATCCTGTTTGAGAAGGAAGAAGTAAAACTCTGTCTATTCACATATGGCAGGCACACAATCTTATATTTAGGAAATCCTAAACATTACACACACACACACACACACAATTAGAACCAATAAATGAGTTCAGTGAAATTGCAAGTTACAAGATAAATGTTCAAAAATCAATTATATTTTTATACACTAGCAATGAGCAATCTGAAACTTAAGAAAAAAATTCCACTTAAGATAGTATCACGCGGGCTGGGGATATGCTCAGTTGGTAGAGTGTTTGCCTTACAAGCACTAAGGCCCTGGGTTCAATCCCCAGCACCGCAAAATAGTATCAAAAAGACTTTTCAAAACTTAGTAATCAATTTAACAAAAGGAGAAAAACACTTGCACACTAAAAACAACAAAACCCTGAAAAAAATCAAAGAAGGCCTAAATAAATGAAAATATATCCCATGTTCATGGACTATAAGATTTAATTAGGGACTGGGGTTGTAGCACAGTGGTAGAGCGCTTGCCTAGCATGGGTGAGGCAGATGTTTGATTCTCAGCACCTCAGATAAATAAATGAAATAAAAGTCCATCAACAACTAAAAAACATATTTTAAATAAAGACAATATTATTAAGATGACAATATTCCTTAAATTGATCTATCAGAATCTCAGTTGGTTTTACTGCAACAATTAACAAGCTGACCCTAAAATCTATATGGAAAAGAGAGAGACCCAGCCGGTGCATGCCAGCACCTCAGGAGGCTGAGGCAGGAGGATTGCAAGTTCAAAGTCAGCTTCAGCAAAAGAGAGGTACTAAGCAGCTCAGTGAGACCCTGTCTCTAAATAAAATACAAAATAGGACAGGGGATGTGGTTCAGTGGCCGAGTGCCCCTGAGTTCAATCTGTGGTACCTGCCCCCAAAAAATGAAAGAAAGAGATCCACATTAGGCAAAGAATCTTTAAAAAGAAAAATAAAGTTGGAGAGTTCACAGGTTTCAATTTCAAAATTTACTACAAGCTATAATAATCAAAACAGTGAGGTTCAAGCATGAGACAGGCAAATTAAAAGAGTAGAATTGAGAGGTTATAAATAAACGATTGTATTTTCAGTCATTTGATTTGCAACAAAGGTGCCAAGACAATTCAACAGCAAAAGATTAGTCTTTCCAACAAATCACGCTGGGAAAACTAAATATCCACATCCAAAGAATGAAGGTGGATCCTTACCTCACACCATATTCAAAATAGCAGAAAATTGGGTCAGACCTAAATGTAAGGGCTAAAACTATAAAACTCTTATAAGAAAACACAGGAATAAGTCTTTGTGAACTCAAATTAGGCAATAGTTTCTTAGATATGACAACAAAAACCCAACTGACAAAAGAAAAATAAATAAATTGGACTTCAAATTTTAAAACACTGTGCCTCAAAGGACACCAACAAGAAAGTGAAGAGATCATTCATGTGATGGGAGAGAGTACTTACAAATATACATCTGAGAAGGGGCTTATACCCAGAATATATAAAGACCGCCGGGCGCAGTGGTGCATGCCTATAATCCCAGCACTTGGGAGGCTGAGTCAGGAGGATCAGGAGTTCAAAGCCAGCCTCAGCAACTTAGTGAGGCCCTAAGCAGCTCAGTGAGACCCTGTCTCTAAATAAAATGCAAAATATGGCTGGGGATGTGGTTCAGTGGTGGAGTGCCCCTGGGTTCAATCCCCAGGACCAAAAAAAAAAAAAAAAATGAAGAATATATAAAGATCTCTTACAATTCCACAATTAAAAACAAATAACCCAGTTTTTTTTTTAAGGGCAAAGAATTCAAACAGATAATTCTCTGAAGAAAATATGTAAGTGATCAATAAGCACATACAAAGATACTTAAGATTGGTAGTCAGTGGGAAAACCAAACCACAATGAGCTAACACTTCCCACCCACCAAGGGCTTGAATCAGGACAGACAATAACCAATTTTATTGAGTTGTGGGACCTTCATACATGGTTGATGGGAATATAAAATGATACATCCACTTCGGAAAATAGTATGGAATTTTCTCAATAGGTTAAACATATATTTACCACACAACCCAACAATTCTCCTCCTAGACGTATATATACTTGAGAGAATAAAATCATATGTCCACACACCAGAAAAACCTGTACACCAATATTCACAGCAGCATTATTCATGATAGGCAAAAAAAAGTAGAAACAACCCAAAGGCCCAACTGATAATGGATAAACAAAACACGATGCTTCCATACAATGGAATATTATTTAACCACAAAAAGGAACAAATAGCCAAAATATGCTACCACACGGATCAACCTTGCAACGGCGACCTGAAAGAAGCCAGACACAAAGAACACAGTTGCCTTTGTCCATTTCCGTCAAACGTCCAACACAGGCAAATCTATGGAAACAGGAAGTTGATCTGCAGTTACAGGGGGCTGCGGGTGGGCATGGAGAAGACATGAGAGTCCTATTGATGGTAACGGTGGAGAGGGACTCATGAATATCCTAACGGATGGTTGTCCATCCTAATGGATGGTTGTCCAACTCCGTGAATGTATAACAGCCACAGCACTGTACATTTGCAGAGGGTAAATTTTATGGAAATTATACCAGAAAAAAGCCATCTTTAAGAAAGGAAAAGAAAAGCCAGAGGAAAAGCAGTTTGGGAATTGCGGTTCCCTATACCATCTGGCAGGACAAGCATGTAGTGAGCGCCTGAATCTTACGTTGACTTGGCATCGTTATTTCTGTTTGTTTGTTGTTGTATTCTGCACTGGGGTGCTTACCCCCTGAGCCACATCCCCAGCCCTTCTTATTTTTTATTTTGAGACAGGGTCTTGATAAGTTGCTGAAGCTGACTTTGAACTTGTGATCCTCCTGCCTCAGCCTCCGGAGGTGCTGGGATTCCAGGCGTGCACCACCAAGCCCTGCTCTTGGCAACATTTTTAAGTTTAACTTTCTCATGCCAGAAGTGAAACTCATTTACCCTTGACACGCCTGTCCAATATTATCTGCCACTGTTATGGCCCTAGCCAGTGGCTGCATAAAATCCCAAAGGCATCTCTGCTTCTTCCTGCAGATTGTTCTAAACAGACCATTTAGACATTTGCTGAGGAACTTAGGTGACCACGTCAGAGTCACAGCATGACCTGTGTGACTGCTTCCCTTAAACCCACCAATTGAAGTTCTCTGCAGGAAACCAGTTTGGATGACACCCTGGATCCAGAAAGGCACTGACCCACAAGACCCTTCACTCTCTGTTGGCTTTCAGTCCCCGACCTCTGCAGGTGGGCAGGGCCTCCAAGCATACCAGCTCCCTCCCTCCAACCCAGGATCTGTAAATATGAAAAAACAAACCCTAAACTTTCACTTTGTGGTTGGGTTGTTGCAGCTTTCCCTGCAGTCTGACCCCTAATGACAGGGCCACCTGAGGGGCCTCACTTAGGTGATGCAGGAGGTTCCTCTCTGGGGCTCTTCTGGCTGGTGTCTGGTGGCTACTGGGACAGTAGCTACTGGCTGAGCTGATAATGAAACTGAAGAGTTTCATTCAACACAAAGGGAAGAATGAGGACACGCCTCCTGCTTCTACCCTCTACCCACAGCCTCTCATGTGATATTCTTGCTATAAGCACATGTTGGATGAATAAGGAGCCCCTCACCTAAGCTCTGCCAGGTGGCACAAGGGGCTTTTCCAGTGTAAATGACCTGATGATTCAGGATCTTATGACCAGTAAGTGGGGCTGTCACTCTGTCACCTTTCTCATACCTTTTGTCCCCAGAAGGCCCTTAGAGGGGGGCGGTGGCTAGTGAGGCAGGGAGGCTTGGAGGGAGGAGCTGTGGTGGGAGGGGCGGGGAAGAGGGAGGCTCCTCTCACAACTTAAAAGGGGCTTGTACCATTTCCTCCCCAGACAGGGGTAGCTCAAGACGAGGGCACAGCCTTCCTGTGTGGTTTCAGTCACCGGAGAGTGTCATGGACCTGGGTGAGTAACCTCCCCACATGAGACAGAACAGGGAACAGTCCCCGGGGTCTTGGACCCCAGCAGACCTAGTAGGGTGGGGGTGGGGTGGAAGGCATGAGAAGCTTCCGTAAGACATCAGGTTTGGTGGGCATTGTGGCTACTTCTAGAGAATGAGGCTCTGAAGTCCCAGGGAGGGCGCACCTGCCCTTTCAGACCCAGGACAGCAGGTGCCAGAAAGGTCGAGGGGGCTGAGGTGGTGTCTTTCTAAAATAGCAGGGAATGAAGAACTCAGCAGGGTGGGGCTGGGTGACCTGGACGGAACCCTCTGAGACCTCTGGGGACCAGTTTTATCTCCGTGGAGGGCCGGGGACCCTCTCCCCTCTTCCCAATTTTCTCCTTTCTCCCCTGCTAAATAGGGATCTGGGTCCCTATGCTGTTGGTTATGAGGAGCAGTGTGCATCACACAGGTGACTGTGTGGTGTGCATGGTGGGGTACGGAGCAGATGTGACCCACGGGCTTTGTGCCAGCTTTGCCATTTGCCTCTTGCAAGGGGGGACGACACGGAACAGCCGGGGGCATTGAGCTTAGAGAAGCCTTAGCCAAGCCTCCAGCGGATCAAACCCCTCTTACTCCGGCCGGATAGAAGCTTCTTCTCTGTAGAAAGCCCTTCTTCTGGTCTAACCTCGGTCTTGACTGGAGAGAGTACGAAGGGAGGCCCAAGTGGGTGCTGAGCGGGTCTTCCAGCCCCAGACACCCCAGTGATCAATCTCAGTTGCAGAGTCAGAGCCACCTGGGGCAAAGAAGGCCAGGTTCTTAGATGGCTCATCACACAGCAAGCGAAGCACCACGGTGGCCTCAAAGCCACAAGAGGTTGGCTTTAAAAAGTGAAGGTTCCCTGGTGCTGTCCTCACACCCCTCCCTGCCATACCACAGCCCTCACCAGTCTCTGCCTTCCCCGCCCACCCTGAACCTGGGTCTTGACCCAGCAGACAGCTGTGGAAGGGATACCGTGGTCCCCCACGGCCTGTGAACTCCAGTATCTTGCACCTCTGCATCCTGCATCTGCTTTGGGCATTGAGTGGGAAATGTTTGTGGGATGGATGGATGGATGGATGGAAGGATGGATGGATGGATGGAAGGATGGATGGAAGGATGGATGGATGGAAGGAAGGAATCAAGAACTTCAGGTGGACTTTCAGTTTTGAAAATCTCTTTTAACTTCTCCTCCCAGTCAGCCTGCCCCCTAAACCCACTCCCTAGAATCCACCTGTGCCGGCCACAATCCCAGGGCGCCCACACCACCCACTGGAGAGAGCTGCCCTATATTGACCTCTGTGCCATTAAATGTTTGAAAAGCAGCTCCCCAGAGGGAGGGAAGGCTGAGTTTGTCCTGCTGGCCAATTTCCATAGTGTAAATTCTCCTGCCCTTGTTGACCGGAGACAGTCAGCTAGCTGCCCTCTGAACACACAGAGGGGTGCTCTCATTGCTGGCTCCAGAACATCACTGAGTGTCCCCCTGGACTAGGTTTGGGGGTGCTAGACCCCTGGGCTTGGACGCAGGAGAGATGGCAGCGCCTGGTCCTGGAGGAAGAGATGTTTTTGCTTCCTCACTCAGCTTGAGAGAGCCCAACAGCCAGACCCGAAATACTGGTATGAAGAGACGCATCTGAGAAGTTGTGCTCAAAACGCGCTCTGGGCCGTTGGAAGGGGCCGTTGGAAGGGCGGCTGGGGCCACAAAGGGTCTGTTTTTCGATATTCATCTGCCCAGCAGGGAGCAAGAGGTAGGTGAGGAGGCTGAGTTTCTGTTACACAAAATGAAAACTCCAACTGAGGTCTAAGCGGACTTTTAAACCACTTTTTTCATGATTTGAATGAGCAGCCCCCACCCTCCCTGCTGTCAGGATTCTCAAAAGCAGAGAAAAGAAAATTGACCCACCCCAGACCCGTGTCTCTCAGCCTGGTTATACATGGTGGCAAAGGAAGATGGGAAAGGAATTCAGGAATAATCCCCTGTATTTTGTATTTGGTAAGAAGGGAGGCTGCAGCCCGGGTAGCTATGGAAACGTCTACCCTCTTTGCTAGATACTTTCTTTCATTGATTGAGGAATTCAGGGAAAACCAGTCTGGTGAGGACAGAGACATATATGTCAATCCACTGCTGCAGCAGAGTAAGAGAGAGCATTGATGGGGATAAGCACAAGATAAGGAAGGAAGTGTGACCATAGGTCAGGGCGGTATTTAGGTTGGGTTTTGAAGGATGTGTAGGAGTTGTCAAACCAAACGAGGAAAGGGTCCAGGTATGACAGGGACATCATAAGACATCAGAAGCCAATAAGGTAAATAAGATAGAAGGCTAGGAAGTAGGAAGTAGAGGGGAGTAGAGTGAACCCGAGACTGCATCCAAACTAAAGGCATCCAAATTCAACATTTTCATAGCTCCATGCAGCACACAGAGTATCCTGGGAACTCAGCCTCAGGCTCAGAAGTGGTCAACTCTGGCAAATGTAATAAAGACAAGAAAGAAACAAGCTCAGGGGAGTAGTGGCTGTGCCCAGGAGGAAGATAGGAAAGAAAGGTAAAGGTGGCATCACTGAGACGTTTGCCCTTCATCTTGAAAGCAATGAGGAGCCCATGAAGATTTTTACCTCCCAACTAGGGGAGTTGCAGGATGAGAGCAATGGAGTCTTACACCAGTCAGGGCCAGCTCTGAGAGATTACGGTGAATAGAAGCAATAGAACTGCCAGGCACCGTGGTGCACACCTATAATCCAGCAACTGGGGAGGCTGAGGCAGGAGGATCACAAGTTCAAGGCCAGCCTCAGCACCTTAATGAGACCCTGTCTCAAAATTAAAAAATGAAAAGGGTTGAGGATGTAACTCAGTGGTAGAGCTGGGAAAGCACCCCTGGGTTCAATCCCCAGTACCACTGGGGAAAAAAAAAAGAAAAGACAAGAAGCAACAGAACCAAGGGACCAATGGATGCAGGAGAGTGGGGGTTGCCTTCATGTTCCATGAAGGACCACGTACATAGCAGGCACATCAGAAATGCAGCATGATGCAGTGGTGAGAGCTATCCCATTCACATCTCAGATCCATCTCTGAGAAGGCAGCTGTGCGCCACCAGGCATGTCACTTAACCTCTCTGGGTCTGTTTCCTGGAACATAGAATGAGAATCACAGGGAATACCTTACAAGATATTGTAAGGGAAAGATACATAAAGACTAGGTGGTGACACAAAAAAAATGGTTTACAGAGTCAGAGAGTTCAAAGCCCAGCGCCACCACTGGCCATTGGGTGACTCTGGGAATGCTACTAATCTTGCTGTAGTGTTTCTTCATTGGCAAGTGAGGATGATTGTAGTGCTGGTCTCTCAGGGCTTTTGTGAGGATGGAATGAGACTCACAGATAGTAAGTCTGTGCAGAGCTCAGTAAATATAGATATAAATTTTGTCATTGGATAAAGCAGTGGACAGAAGTGACCTCGTAACTCAGCCAGCTCTCCCCTATCCCTGCCTGTATGAAGGGGGTCCTCCAGGCCTCTTATCTCCTCTCTAGACCCTTGTGGCTTCCCTGCTTCTGCCCTCCCTCTCTCCCCTGCCCAGTAAAGAGCAATTCCTGAGAAGAAAAAGACTGGTTGGCTCTGGGGCCAGATGATGGGCAGCCAGAATCCTGGGCAACCTGGAGGGTCTTGGAAGAACACGGGGATGGAAGTTTGGGGATGAGGTGGGAAGGAGCCCATCATCCTCTCCTCCCAGACAGGATATTTCTCAGGACAGGAGCTCAGGTTGAAATTCTAGGGAAGTTTACATTCATGATGATCTTTCCTGGAAACTCAGGAACTCAGAAAACACCCAACATATAGGTCAACCACTCCTCAACGCCCCCCAAGATTCCCAGAGCCGTTAGTGCCACCCAAGCTGCTGCCCCGAACCAGTTGCTTTATGACTTTCAACAGACAGGAATGATCTGACTCGTGGCCATTGACCAGGTCCCTGGGTCACACGCCAGAATTCCCCTAAGTTCCCCTATTAACCTTCTTGAAAACGGTCCATTCTGAACAACAAGACGCCTGCTCATCCCCCAAGTCCAACACACCTGGAATGCAAATGAAATCACCTGCACACGTGGGCCAGGACCCCCATCCCACCCCCATAGGAGCAGAAGGAATGGAACAGGCCCCAGGAGAAGGGCACACAGAGTAAGACAGAAACAGCACTTATTCCATGTCTTTCACCCATGGTGGCTGATCAAAACCTTGAGGTTTCTCATTCTCGGTGACAGTCAGAGCGGGCTTTCTCTAGAGTCACCCAAAGACTTTGACGTGTTTAAAGAAACCTCGAACGCCGAGCATCGAGATGAGTCAGGGAGGGTAGGCGGTGCACTGGACTCTGGAGAGAGTGTGGTTAAGCAGAGACATGCAGCCTCAAGCTCAGGGCTTCCAGAGGCCATTCAGTAAGAAAGGGGAGGGAGAGACCAGAGCAGGGTGCCACACAGAGACCCATGCCCACCAGGACTGCCAATGCTCAGACACAAGCTGGGGACAAGGGGACAGTGATTCCTGTCCTTAGCAATAGAAGATGCAGCTGGGAAGGCAGGTCCAGGTACACATGCTGAGGAGCAGGAGCTTCATCCTCAGGGCTGGGTTGACCCTGTGGGAAGACCCCATGGGGGTTGGCATCAGAACTATGCTTTAGAGACGGGTACGGTGGCACACACCCGTAATCCCAGAGACTCTGAAGGCTGAGGCAGGAGGATCACAGGTTCAAAGTCAGCCTCGGCAACTTAACAAGACCCTATCTCAAATTTTTTTTTAAAATTTAAATAATTAAAAAGGGCTGGGGATGTGGCTCAGTGGTTAAATAGCCCTGGGTTCAATCCCTTGTTCTAAAAAAAACTATACTTTAGGAACCATGTCTAACAGTAGCATGCAGGATAAGTTTCTTGAGGTGGGAGAAATATCTACTAAGTTATCTCTGCGGACCGATGCCCCTCCTTCCTACCTGAGGAACTCCCAAGCGCAGAATCCACAACCTCCCAGCGGTGCTGGGAACCCGGGAACTGCAACCCGGGTGTCATGCAGCAGTGCTCCAGGAGGTGGTGCTGTGGCCAAGGACACCGAACCTCCGGGCTTGGGCTGCTTCCCTGGCCTCCAGAGGGCCCCCAGTCTCCAGAAAATGCCTGGAGCAGGGTTCCAGGCATTTCCGGTCCCTACTGAGACTGGAACAGCAACTGCCTACAGGTCCTGCCTGAGTACTCATTCACGTGTGCCACCACAGTTACGCTCCTGTGGGTCAGACCCTAGCTGGGAACTGAGAGTCAGGGGCAAGGGGGAGTACCAGGTGTCAAGAACGCACAGCTAATGCCCTGGGGGTGCTCCCAGACTGCTGGTGAGATGGCACTTCTACATAAATTGCTCTGTCAACTGTTGTCCCTGCTCAGTAGCAGGAGGAAATATGTTCTAAGGCTCAGCCACGAGGCCATCTGAGCAGTTGTCTGCAGCATGTCCAGCCCTTGTGCATTGAAAGCTGGTGTCTCCATCCGCTGCTCAGAAGCAAGGAGAGCTTCCTGATCTTCATAGCATGTTCCTGCCACCCCACCCCTCAAGAAAAAAAAACCGGCACTGCTCCCCTCCCACCTATCATCCGAGGCATTAGATTAGGAAACAAGTGAAAGAAGAGAAAATATACACCGATTTTTTAAAGGAAGAGGAAAGAAATGTAGTTATGTCATGAAATAGTGCCCATCCGTACTCTAGGTGTCCTCTCAGACCTTTGATGCTTCCCTCCCTTGGAAGGACAAGCAGGGATTCATCCATTCATTCACAGGCACGAAAATCCTGGGCCTACACCAGGAAAGAGGAAAGGGATCCCTGCCCCAAAGGCAGCCTAAGGGAGTAGGCCAGGGGACCAATAGTCAGCGCTAGATAAATGTCAGTGAATGAAGGGGTGTTAGGGGCCACTGAGACCCTGGGGTCAGGCTAAGGGGCAGTCAGGCTTCAAGTGAACTCTCCAACTCCAGAAGAAGCCCAGTTGGGCCAGGGTGAGGGGCAAGAAGCGCCTGCCTCATGTTCTAATCCTGGACCTGGGAGTGGAGGAGGGAGAGGTGAGGACAGGGATGCCGGGCATCAGTCCAGGTGTTCAAAAGCACAATCTGGTTCTGATGTTCTCTTTTGCAAATGAAGTGCCTGGAGCTCAGGATGAAGGTTCCCAGCAGCATCTCCCTCTGCTGCTTTCTTTAATAACAAAGGGTCGTCCCTGCCAAGCAATAACTTTCTTGCCTTGTCTCCTACAGGGAAACCAATGAAAAGCGTGCTGGCGGTGGCTCTCCTTGTCATTTTCCAGGTGAGGTTTCCTACCAGGGGACGCTCCATTCCCTCCCCCACTCTCCCCTCCCAAGCCAGGAGTACTGATGGAAAAGCTGGTCATTTGCTAGAAAGAAATCAAAGGCCCAGACAAAAACCCACCTGCCATTCATTAAGCTGCTGGCCACTCCCTCTCCATCTGTTGATTGACCCCCAAGAGTCCCAGATGTTTTCTGGACTTCCTTTACTCCATCTAAATTAAAATATGGGGGGAAGTAATTTACCACCACCTTCCCTACCCCACCGCCAGTTTCCCCACCCAGGAGACAGAAACACAGATTGAGTTCTTGGAGAAAGAACTGTAAAAGCACAGGCGAGGAGAAGGCCTGGTTCTGCACATCGGTGCACACATCCACACGTGGAAAATGTCACATGGGAGCGGAGAAGAAGTTTTGGTCTGGTGACCCAGTTACTATTCTATCCCCCCAGAGCTGTCTCCCCCTCACCCTTCAATCCAAGGCTCCCCTAGAAGCCCTGCTCTCTTTCATGAAACAGACCCATCTGGCCTCACTGTGAGGAGAGGGAAGAAAGGATGGGCCAGACGCTGTGGGGGAAGGTGGACAGAGCAGGCACATCACAGGGGCCTGAGCTCTGAAGGAGCAAAGATCCCCAACTTGCAAGTTCCCCTTTCTCAGTCCCGGCAGTGGCGGCAGAAGATGCACCCCATCAAGTGCCAGACTCAACTCTTTGAGTTAGTTTCCTCTGTTTAGGGGTGGAGGTTGGGGGGAGTGCTCTAGGGCTTGGGAAGAGCCGGCCCCTCTGAGGCCACTCTGGAGAGGCAGTGCTTCGAAATTGGGCTCTTCCCCAGGTCTGGCGGCCAGAGGGGAAACTTTCCAGGAGCTCAGGCCAGAGGCAGGCCCCAAGCTGGGCACTATTCCCAAAACCCCATCCCAAAGGCCCCCTGGAGCTTGGGCTGCAGCCCTGAACCTGGCCCCCTTCCCCATCACTGCTGCCTCCCTCCCTCTGCCCTGTCTCCAGCACTCAGAGGGGCTGTACTGCTGGCTGGAAAGTTGGGGAGGGGATGAAGACAGCTGTGCTTGTTCTTCTCTTTCCCTCGGGGTGGGGGGACTCAGACAGGGCAGGATGTGGTGGGGCTGTGGGCTGCAGAGGCGTCAAGGCTGCAGGGGGGTTGTGGAGCAGGAGGACTGGGTGGGGGAGCACTTCACAGAGGCTGGGCATACTGCCCTCCAGGAGGCCTGAGCCCCCTTAAGCCCAGGGATCTTGGACCTAAAGCCATGTGTCTTACTCCAGGTGGGCCAAGGGCAGCCAGCCTCCTTCAGGACTCCCAGGCTATCACCACACCCAGGAGAGGGAAAAGGGGTGACCACTGACTTTTCTTCTCAAGCTAGCAATGCCTAAAGGAAAGGTTCCTGGACACCATTTCA
>JAJEJO010001676.1:343797-370483 GCA_020662805.1 Glaucomys volans
ATGTGGATTGCCGTTGAACTTTTAAGAGCCCAGTTCCGGGAGGAGGAACCAGGAGTTTCCCGAGGCTGGTCTCCCTGAGCAGGGCCATCTATCACTGTGCACAGCCACGTTTGCGCCCCCTCCTTCATTGATAAAATCACAGCGGGCTGCTGAACCTTCACCCGGCCCTGCAGACAGGCTAAAAAAAGCCCAGAGCAGCTGAGCCCTGCTGATTGGGATCTGTCTGCCGGAAGAGAGAGAGGCAGAGAGGTGGGAGAGAGTGGGAGCACAGAGGGAGAGTGGGAGAAGAAAGTCGCACTTCCTTCCAGGGGCACAGCTGCCCGAGACTCAGTCACAGCTGAGGAGCACTCCCCTCCCCATGGGGCCCTGTCATCCAGTCATCTACTCGCAAAGCTGGGCACGTGTTGCCTGAGCTCCTGCTGAGTGCTAGTGGGCACCAAGGATCCACAAATGTCTCCAAGTTGCTCACCACCCATGATCACCGCAGTTTGCACCAAACCTGGGGCTTCATGACCTCTTGTTTCGTTTGGGATTGAACCCAAGGCCTTGTGCATGCAAGGCAAGTACTCTACCAACTGAGCTATATCCCCAGCCCCTTCAAAACCTCTTAGCAGGAACTTTTGCCTTCTTCTCGTACTGCATTCCTCCTCAACCTTGATCCCAAGGTGGACTTTTCCCTCAAAAGCTAAGGCATTTTATAGGTCCCCTGGAAAACTCCACCAGATTCTAAAAGAGGCTCCAGAAGAAAAAATGCACCCCCCAACCTCATGGAGTTTCCAAGAGACAAAATAAAACTGTGGACATGAAAGGACCAGAACCTGGGCTAGATACCTTACAACTAACATGTGCAGGAGATAGGATTCACCTCCATTTCACAGAGAGGAAAACTGAGGCTTGGTGAGAGGAAGTGCATTTAACCAGTACAAGGCTCACTGGATCCCAAGGTCCGGACTATTTCCAGTGCACTGTCCACATGTGCAGAAGCTGAGTTGGCAAAATCAGACCCCTGATACTGACTGGTAGAAATCTAGAATCCTGGGCCCCACCTAGCCTACCGAATTAGGATATACTTTTTGCTTTTTTGGGTTTGTTTTGTTTTGTTTGTGCCAGGGATTGAACCTGAGGATACTTAACACTAAGCCACATTCCCAACCCTTTTTATTTTTTTAATTTGAGACAGGGTTTCTCTAAGTTGCTTAGGGCCTCACTAAGTTGCTGAGGCTGGCTTTGAACCTTCGATCCTCATGCCTCAGCATCCCAAGCCACAGGGATTACAGGCATGTGCCACCATGCCCTACAGGATACACATTTTAACAAGATCCCTAAGTAATTCATATGTGTGTTGAAGTTTGAGATGCAGTGATTTCAAGCCAAAGAATTCCCTGGAAAGTTTAGGAAAAATACAGATTCCTAGGCCCCATCCCCTGAGATGCTGCTTCAGCAGGTCTCAGGTAAGGTCTGAAAATTTGCACTTCTATCAGATCCCAGGTATAGCTGATGACAGTCCACACTTTGAAACCATTGCTCTAGGATAAATCCCAGCCAGATTTGGACCCACCTAGCTGAAAGTGAACTGTTTTCCCTTCTTTCCTTCCCCACAGGTGTGCTTGTGCCAAGATGAAGTCACAGATGATTACATCGGGGACAACACCACGGTGGACTACACCTTGTACGAGTCTTTGTGCTTCAAGAAAGATGTGCGGAACTTTAAGGCCTGGTTCCTCCCAGCCATGTACTCAGTCATCTGCTTCGTGGGCCTGCTGGGCAATGGGCTGGTGGTGTCCACCTACATCTATTTCAAGCGGCTCAAGACCATGACAGATACCTACCTGCTCAACCTGGCCTTGGCAGACATCCTCTTCCTCCTGACCCTTCCCTTCTGGGCCTACAGTGCAGCCAGGTCCTGGACCTTTGGTGTCTTCTTCTGCAAGATCATCTTTGGCATCTACAAAATGAGCTTCTTCAGTGGTATGCTGCTGCTTCTTTGTATCAGCATTGACCGCTATGTAGCCATTGTCCAGGCTGTGTGCGCCCACCGCCACCGTGCCCGTGTGCTTCTCATCAGCAAGTTGTCCTGTATGGGCATCTGGATGCTGGCTGTATTGCTGTCCATCCCGGAGATGGTGTACAGCGGCATCCAGAGGAGCAACAGCGAGCAAACCTGGCGGTGCTCTCTCATCACCGAGCACGTGGAGGCTCTGATCACCATCCAGGTGGCCCAGATGGTGGTCGGTTTTCTGGTGCCCCTGCTGGCCATGAGCTTCTGCTACCTTGTCATCATCCGGACCCTGCTCCAGGCACGTAACTTTGAGCGCAACAAGGCCATCAAGGTGATCATCGCCGTGGTCGTGGTCTTCATAGTCTTCCAGCTGCCCTACAATGGGGTGATCCTGGCCCAGACGGTGGCCAACTTCAACATCACCAGCAGCACCTGTGAGCTCAGCAAGCAGCTCAACATCGCCTATGACATCACTTACAGCCTGGCCTGCGTCCGGTGCTGCGTCAACCCTTTCCTGTACGCCTTCATTGGTGTCAAGTTCCGCAACGACCTCTTCAAGCTCTTTAAGGACTTGGGCTGCCTCAGCCAGGAGCGGCTCCGGCAGTGGTCTTCCTGTCGGCACACGCGGCATGCGTCCATGAGCATGGAGGCCGAGACCACCACCACCTTCTCTCCATAGGCAGCTCCTCTGCCCACAGGGAGGGACCTCTCCCAGGGCGGAGGGGACAAGGAGCAGATGCAAGACTCAGGACCCATCCCGAAGCTGCTGAGGGAAAAGCAGTTCTGGTCACTGAATTTGACCCAGGTCCCAGGAGACAGCTTGACCCCAACACTAGCTACCTCAACCAAGGCTACTGGAAAGAGACACGGCTAAGAAGCTAACACCAGGACCGGTGACACTCCAAACCCAAAGTTGCTGTCCCCAAACCAGACATCAAAAGTGAAAATGGAGAAACCATCTGCCCCTCCTAGGGCAGATAGAGCTGGTGAGCACAAGTAAAGGGGACAGGGCTGGTGGTGTCAGGGGCTGCTCAGTCCCCTGAATGAACCTTCTTCCAAGCTTGAAAGAAGCCATCCCGGAGATTCAAGGGCAAGAGGCCAGATCTTCCAGAAAACAAGGCTTTGCATGCAAGACCAAGATGGTGGCGAAGTTTCTTAGCTTGGTAAGAAAGGGGACATCAACCGGTCAAACCAACTCTGTGAGTCCCTTCCTCTATCCCTCTTTCCATGATCAGCCTCCTAGCTGCCCCAAGAGCATGCGTGCCCCTCCCCTGCTGCTGACCAGGGAAGGTGGTGTTTCCTGCAGGCCAGGCCGGCTCCCTCAGCCTGACCAAACCACATTCCCAGTCAAACTCTGCAGCAGGGATGACCTACAATCAGGTCTCAGCTCCACAAGGTTGGGAGGAGAGGACAGAAAGATTGGAGTCCAGAGAGGGTGACGATGCTGGCTGCCAAACAAGCCTCATTTCTGTTGTTTGTCACAGGGAAAGGAACAATTCCTCTGCTGCTCTCCTTTCCATTCATTAAGAGAGCACAGAACATTTTTCCCTTGAGGAAACAATTGCTTTAAAAGAAATGAGATTTTTAAAAATGGTTGCCAAATGAGTGTGTTCTGTTGCAACACCCCACACCCCACCTGACCACCCCCAGCCCGCTCCTCCCCATCTTCATTTCTCAGAGAAGCTCAGAAACACGAGAATACTGAGCTGTGCTCTGAGCTCATCCAGTGACACGAGCCCAAGAAGCTGAAAGAGGTTGAAGGAGGGTAAGGACAGGATGTCCATCTTGTGAACGCCCTTCCAGAGAGCATGGGATGGAACCAGACCTGTGCAGCCACCAGTGAACCAGAGACTCCAATCAGAGTGGAGACTGAGAGAGACCAAATGGTTCCAATAACCCCAGCTCTCAGCTGTATCTGCTTACTGGTCTGCTGGCCTATGCCAGCTCAGCCTGGAACTAGAGCCCCGACCCTTGTTAGTCCCAAAACTCGTGTTTGGAGGGAAGGTCTCTCCCTGGGCTCAGAGGTCCCGGCACTGTGGAGTATGGGGTCTGGAATGGGACTGATGAGACAGGCTGGATGGGACCCTTTGCTGGGTGCTTGAAATCTGGGACCACCCAGGATGCTCCCAACTGGCCACTTGTAGCAGTGGTCCTTGGTGGCACACATCTTAGTCCATTCCTGGGGCGGTAACAAAATACCACAGTCTGGGTAATTGTTAAATAATAGAAAAGTATTCCTCACAGTTCTGGAGGCAGGACAAAGGGCCTAAAGGGCACAGCAAGTTCCCCTTTAGCTCTTTTATAAGGTCATTAATCCCATTCAAGAGCACGAGGCCCTTATGACCTAACTGTCCCCTCCCAGAGCCTCTCCCTGTAACACCACCATCCTTGGGGTTTAAGTTCCAACATATAAGTGATGAAAGGACACACATTCAAACCAGAGGTGTAGCTGTCCCCTGAGCAGGGTGGGAGAGAAGAACAGATGCTGCCCCACACACGGACCAGGTGTCTGTGTCTCTGACAGCCTGGGCCCACCCAGAACCCCAACTTCTCCAAATCAGAGAAATCAGTCCAACCCGTGAGGTGTGGGGGGTATATAAAAGCCCAGCACCCACATCACTCTGGGTCCCAGGGGGCATTCGAAGGAGGGTTGAGACCTCCACACAAAAGGTGAACCCATCAATTTTTCCAAGCAAAAAGAGCCTCCATTGGGCTAAGGACATAGCTCAGTGGGTAGAGTGCTCGCCTTGCAAGCACAAGGCTCTGGGTTCAATCCCCAGCACCGCAAAAAAAGAAAGAGAGCCTCCATTGAAAATGGAGCCTGGCTGGTAATGACGCCCATTCTCTAATCTCAGAACCACATGACATTCCCCTCCTCCGCACTCGGCTGGAAGGTTCCTAACACGATTTGTCAGGCTGCCTCCAAGCCAGGAACGGGATGAGCTGGCACAGGGCAGGCCACGTCCAGCAGCGTTCGCGGCAACAGCATTAAATATTAAAAGGCGCAGCCGCAACTGGGTGTGCGTGCGACCGTGCGAGGAGAGGGCGATGCCATTGTGCACGTGTGTCCCCAAGGGGAACCTGCCGGAGCGCGTGTGGGTGTGTATATCATAATGAGGTTACAGATGGGAAAACAACCCTCCATTCCTGCAGGGAGGAATGTAACAAGAGCAGTCACGGAAAAGGGAGCCAGGCCAGCCACACAAACACGCCACCCCAACTTCAAATACATTTTTCTAGAATAACTGGACGTCTCCAAATATTTACAGAGACAACAAAACCCCCAGTTTAATGTTAATTCCCCAAACTGCTGTGTCTCAGAACTTCAGACCTCAGCCTGGTGCTGACCTGAACCTGGCTCCCTTACCCAGTGCTCTTGTGAGGCTACTTTGGGTTTTGGGGTGACCCCTGGGAAAAAGGAAAGGACCCCCAAGGAGGCCCACACAGGGCTTCTCTCTCCCTTCCCCTCTGCTTCATACGGCTGCCCCATCTTCCTGGGTTCACAGCCCCCAGGGCCCTTCACTCCGCCGCCAGCCCTTTGTCCTCTTCATCCTTCCTTGGCTGCAACCACAGGCCAAGTCCAAGGCGTTCCCAGGTCATGGAGCTGCCCTTCAGTTAGAAGCACCCCATCTCTCCATCACAGCCTCACAGAGCTGGAAGGGGCCTCCAACTTCAGCAGGGCCAACCCTGATCACTCTCTCGATGGTGAAACTGAGGCCCAGAGGGAGGAACTGACATGCCAGGAGAGACATCACAACTCAAGGAGATTGCTTAAACTCACTTTGGGAGCTCGAGGGTCTGGCAGGGCTGCAGGAGAGTGGGGGGATCAGAGGCTCTGGAGCCCAGCCGACTTCAAATCTCCTCTCTACTGCTCCCCAGCTGTGTGACCTTCAGCTGTTGCTCAACTGCTCTGAGTCTCAGATTTCTCAGCTGCAAAGTGGACAAGATTTGGGTAAACATTTAGCACAGTGCCCGGAATGTTGAGTGTGGTGGTGGGGAGCTCGAACTCTGCAGCCAGAAGGTCTGGTTTGAATCCCAGTTCCACTACTTGGGCTGGTAACTTAGCCTTTCCATGCCTTGTTTCCTAATCTGTATAATGGGATTATTAGTAGTACCAACCTCCTAGGGTTGCAATATAGAATAAATTATCCATATAAATAAAATGTTGTTGGTTGTCATTTAGGAAACATTTAAGAAATGGTAGCTGGAAAAAAAAAAGAAGAAGAAGAATGTTGCTAACCTCAAGGTTAACCAAGTTCAGTCCTTAGCCCAATTTCCAATCCCATACAATTAATCACAACCTGGAGGGCAACTTTGGGCTTAGGAGTCTGGCCTTCCCACCAGGAGTCCAGATGAGACAAAAGAGCTTACCTGGGGTCTCTCTCAGAAGCTCTTGGCAACACTAGAACTTCAACTCAGTCTCCTGAAGATCCCGTCCAGAGCACGTCCCACAAGTACTAGGTGTACTAGCTCCAACCTCCTGCACATCTACCTTCCATCTGCCTAGTTTTTCCTGGCAGGCACCCTTCCTTAAGGAAAACCTCTCAATCCCTTAAACAGTTCCTGCCCTTGCTGCACAGTCTGAGAAAATGAATGAAATATGGCAGCAGACTGGTGCTGGGGAATGGAACCCAGGGTCTCATGCATGCAGAGCAAGCACTCTACCATGGAGCTACCCTGGCTCCCAGACCTGATCTTAAGGAAAGCTAGGCTGCCTTCCCCAGGAGTTAGATGCTCGGTTGCATTTCTGTATTGAGGGGTTGGAAGGAAGGAAACATGCCTATGAGATGGGTGGGGGCTTAAGCCAAAGGAGATGAGGGAGGGAAGTGATTCCAAGCAGGGACTAGAAAGCAGGGGACAGGTGGGGCAGGGGTGGGTCTAGGGAATATATACTAGAGAGTGTCTTCAGTGGGTAGATTGATGTCCCTCTGTACACACACTCACACATGCGTAATTTCCCCAGGCCTCCCAAGCTCAGGGGAGCAAATAGCGGACCCTGTGATTCTTGGACACACAGGTGGGCCAGTGGCCTTTTCTGCAGACAGAAGGGTCAGAAATCGCCAAATTTTCCATTCTGAGCCCCTAGAAAGTCTCAGGGGAAGCAAATGGGGACCTTCTCCCTCACATCAAAAGAGCTACCTTGTCAGATCTTAATACAATAAACCTCCCACCCTAAGGGAGAAGATGCCTAAGGGGCCCCAGCTATACTATGGCCGTCCCAGTGTTCCTACAGCAGTTCCACCCAGGGCCAGCCAGAGACTCAGACAAGGGTGTTGCCTGCAGAAAAGGCTCCCAGCCGGAGCTGCTTAACCAATCCCTTGGCGCTGCAGCTGGCCCTGCACAAACTCAGAAATGAGAGGATGTGAATTCCCCTCAGGCTCTTCTCTCTGGGTTGTTGCATGACCCAATTCAGACTTCTCTGTTGTGAGGTCCTTTCTTTCCCATGGGTGCTTCAAGGATGGCTATAACCTTATTTTGGTCTATTGTCCACAAACCCCAGGGGCTTCCCTGGCAGGGCTGTTCTGTGTCACACACACACAGTTTGACCTCCAGGTTCTCATCTCAGGGTAAATAAGCACCTCCCTGCACAGCCTGGCTGGGGTCAGCCTGGCCAGGTCCTTTCTGGATCCATTCGTTTGTGAGGCAATAGGTCCTGAGGACAGACACCCAAGCCCACTAGACTCCTCTGGAGCCCATGTCAGAACCTGCCGAGGACAGACGAAGTAATACTTGTTCTAAGTAAATATCTGACATTGTGACATTCAACAGATGCTGCAGATGAAAGGCCCCCAAACCCTTTCCCGATGTTTCAAAAGAGATTGGAAACATAAGCACGTTTGTCTCGTGTGGTTTATGCAACTGCACTGGAGTGACCGAACCAGAAACTCGATCACATGCAAAGACTAAGTGGTGCCTTCCTCTTCCCAGGCCCGGAGGGCGTTTTCTGTGGCCTGGCTACTCAGGCCTGTGGTCAGGCCAGGCACTCAGGAGTCACCCCCGTGGGAACCAGCTCTGCCTCCCGCGCAGCAGCTCGGGCGTCCTCCTCCAGGGCTGATACCTGGGCACACCACCCTGCCTGTGCTGGCACTTCTGTCTGCCACCCACCCTGCTCCCCATACTGGTTCAGTGGGGTTCAGCTGCCTGGGGATGCTCTTGGGAACCTCTGGGGCCCCTGGGGGAAGGGACTGGGGAGAATGAGGGTGAATTGTGCCCATTCTGCTCCAAGGTCGCCATCTCCATCACCCCAGTCCACCCGCCAGAGTCAAACCCTGAGCTGACCTTATACTGCAACTCCTAAGGTTCTGTTGTGGAGTCAGAGCTGGGAGGCAGAGGGTGAGGTTCAGTGGGAGGGATTGCAGGAATCACAGGGGCTGGGGGTCGGAGGAGGCTTTCAGGAAGTGGAGGGTGATGAACCAGGAAGGGAGACAGGTTGACATTTACTGTTGCCGGAGACTGTGCTGGCTACACCTCCTCCCCCCGGATCCTTACGAGATCAAGTAAGGAGACGGAGGTTTCACTGAGTCATTTACCCACGACAACACAGTGAGCAACTTTATTAAGATCGCACTCTCAGCCAGGCATGATGGCGCACACCTGTGTTCCCAGTGAGTTGGAAGGCAAGGCAGGAGGAGCTCAAATTCAAGGCCAGCCTGGGCAACTTAGCAAAACCCTCAGCAACTTAGTAAGACTGTCTCAAAATAAAAATAAAAAGGAGCCAGGCGCAGTGGCGCACGTCTGTAATCCCAGCGATTCGGGAGGCTGAGGCAGGAGGATCGCGAGTTCAAAGCCAGCCTCAGCAACTTAGCGAGTCCCTAAGCAACTCAGTGAGACCCTGTCTCTAAATAAAATACAAAATAGGGCTGGGGATGTGGCTCAGTGGCCGAGTGTCCCTGAGTTCAATCCCCGGTTCCCCGCCAACAAAAAAAAAAAAAAAAAAAAATTTAAAAATTTAAAAAATAAAAAGGGCTGGGAATGTAGCTCCGTTGCAGAGTGCCTCTGGAATCAATCATCTGTACCAAAAAAGAAAAAAAAAGTTTGTATTCTGTACTACACACTGTACTAAGCATGAGTATCTTACCTCATTTGATCCTCACAATAACCTACTTAGAATCCCATTTTACTAATGAGGAGAGTGAGACTCAGAGAGGTTAAGTAACTTTTCCTAAAGTCACACAGCTAGTAAGTGATAAAGCTACTAAGTGACTTCAACCAGTTCTAGTGGCTTCCAAAGTCCTTGCTTTTGCCACCTTACCACCATGTTCCACTAAATAGCTGTTTATTGATTACCATATATTTCTGGAGCCCCTACTTAGAGCCAGGTATTGTGCTAGACAGAGTCAACATCTCTCAATACTTGCTGGATTCAGCTCTGACCTGGGAGGAAAGTGAATCAAATAACAAAGACATGGCCCTCCTGGCGGGCTTGTCCCCCACAGCTGGGCAGCGACTGACTGGGTCTTTTCCACTGCCCTGCTTCTCACACAGGCTTTTTCCTCAGCCCTGCAGGGCAGTACATCACCTGGGAGTGGCTGGCCGACTTGGCTGGGTCGCCGCCCCTCTCTGGGCCTCCATCTCCTCAGCCATAAGAAGCATTCTGGGCAAATACTTTCCATCCACCCCCTCGGGCTCTGACGTGGTGCCTTGTCTGGGCTGGGTGGGGGCCTGGCGCTCAGCCGGGCAGGGCTCTGGGCACGTTGATGCCTGGAAGAGATGCAGGGTGAGTGGGGGAGGGTGAGGAAGCTGCTCCACCCCCAGCTGTGGTTTCTGGTGGGGCCGCTGGTGCCAGCAGGTGGAGGGAAGTGTTTGTCACCCTTCCAACAAAGGCAGTCAAACCAAAGCCTCCCAGGGCACCATGGGAAGAGGCCATGAAGGCGCCAAAAATAAAACACACCTTTCGTTTGATAGGCACCAGCTGCCGAGGGGCCTGTCCTCAGGATTGTGAGAAAAGGGTCCAGATTTCGTGCCTGAGCACGTTCGCAGGCACGCACACACGTAAAAGTAGGTCACTTGCCTGTATCCAGGAATGGCAACATGGGTTGGGACCTGTTCAGTCACTCAGGTTCCCACACTCACAAGAGCCCATGCTTGGCTTAAGGTTTTGCTGTCTCTGTTTTGAAATGCTTAATACATTTTAAATAAGGAGACTAACATTTTCCTTTTGCAGGAGACCAGGTCCTGCAAAATTAGGGAGCTACTCTGGTAATGCAGGTATGCATCCATAAGTGTAAACGTGCAATATGTTAAGAAGCACATGCATGTTGACATAGAAGAGCTCATACACCACACACGCATGCGCACACATGCACGCAGCACTCATGTACAGCAGTAGTCCCCTCACATACATGCACCATAGTACACACACAGCATTGCCCAGAGGGGCATGGACACTCCCCAGCAGTGCTCAGACACACCAGCAACCCACCTACACAATTAGATTGTGTTAACGTTGGAGGCAGCAAAACGGGACCCTGGGGAAGAGCATGGAGGGAAACAGATCATCATCTATCTGCAACATCCTCCATGCTTCGCTCATGGGCTCACCAACTCAACCCAGCAACTGAAAAGAAGGAAAGGAAGAGCTTGGGAAGTTGAGGAACGGATAGAAATGGGGCAGGGCATTGGGGTAGAGAGATTCTGCAAGAAAGAACAGGTAGGGCAGGAACTGAGTCTCCAGGTGAGTTAGCCCTGGAAAGATCCCGTAAGATCTTAGGAGGTCTTGGACCAAAGAAGCAATGCTCCTGTGCTCCCCACAGGCACACCCTCAGAGAGGCAGTCAAAAGATCTTCACCTCCACTTAACTAGCGAGGTGGCCTTGGGCATGCCCCTTAACTTGCCTAGCCTCAGCCTGCTCCTCCAGGGAGTGAGAAAATGCCCATCTGCACTGCAGGGCTGCGTGGAGCACCCCCGTACTGCGGCCTCACCTCCTGGATTCTCCCAGCTTGTCTCTTTGTTAGGTCTTGCAATCTGATTCTTGGTTCAGAAACTCCAGACCCCTTCATTAACAGCAGCCGCTCAGAATGTGTTTATTTCTTGTCCCTTCCCTTCATCTCCCAGTCTGATACAAACCCAGGAGGTGAATGTGGTTCATGGCTCACCCTCCCTTCACGGACCCTTATTCTTGGCTTCTTTTGATCCCACAAGTCCTGCCCCATGCCAAGCAGGCCCCCAAGGCCTGGAACTTTTTCTTTTTCCTCTACTCTCTAACTCTAACCCTAACCTTTCCTGTGCAAAACTGTTCCAGGATCTGCCCTTCCCTGAACATCCAACATTCAGATGCTTAAGGAATGATATAGAAAAACAAATCAGTTCTAAAGGGCATACCATCATGCCCTGTACCAACCACAGTCACCTACAAAGAAGGGAAGAAAGACCACCTCAGTGACCACCAATAGGAAACTTGATTTCATTAGGATTTTTAAGACAGCATAGATCACTCAGACGTCTGACTTTGTCCCCTGTCAATTTACTGAGTGGGAAACCCCTGAGGCATTTAAGGGTGAAATGACTTGAGGGAGCCACGGGCCTGGGATCTTTCTGATATGCACCCTCTAGGAAATCAAGTACAGTGTGGTCCATGTACCTCCCACCCCGCATCCTATCTCCTCAGCACACAGCTGGTTCCCATTCCCCAGGGGTGGGAAGCAGCCAGAAGGTTGGAGGCCAGCCAGGGAGGAAGGTCTGGTCACCAGGTGCCCCTTGACGGGGAGGAGAGGGGAAAGCAAGAGATCTGGCATTCCAATTTCCCATATTCGTTTTGCCATCTGTCATCCATGTGACCTAGACAAGTACCTTCCTCTTTTTAGTCTCAGTTTCCCCATTCGAAGTCCATTTGATGATTTAGAGAATTTCATTCAATGAGGTACTGAACGCAGAGCTCTTGGTAACATGTAAAGTGGGAGAGAGGGGAAGAACAGATTCCCTTCTCTAAAGTAATGGGACTAATCACCTCCCCTGTCGGCACCTTGCCAGTCATCTTCCTAAGAAATGTGAGAATTAGCCCCTTTGGCATAGGAGGAGAGAGGTCACTTGTTTTGGTTACAGAGTGAGGTACTCCCAAATCACCTGACACCTGGGCAGGTCTCCAGGGCACCCGCATCTGACCACAGCTCCTTCCAGGGCTAGAGGCGTCAGGTACTAGACTTAGCAGGTACAGAACAAATCCTGATTGGTTGGCCTAGCCCAGCATCTAGCACGTCATAAGTCCACAAAAAAAAAAAAAAAAAAAAAAAAAGTTTGTAGAATAAATGTAAGAATGCTGAATTTGGGATCTTCCTACACCTTGGACTCATAAATCATATATCTATCAAAAAAAAAAAAAAAAAACCTGCAATGCAGAGACATGCCAAAGTAGACAGGGCCCTGTGTGGGAAGGCTAAAAGCTAAAAGTAAGGACATCCTTTCAAATGCTGTCCTGGAAGGGTCCCAGACGGAAAACAGCGGACCCTGCCCTCTAATGTACCCCATTGCCCCAAGCACAGGGTCCCAGGCTCTGACGCAGGCACCTCTGCAAATAGATGCTGTTTCCATGGGAACTGAAACCCCAGTTTGTTTTTCCCTCCCAGGCGCTCTGTAATTTCCAGCACGAGGCAAACGTCAGCCTCATAACCTCGCGGCGAGCTGGTCTTCCCGGGCTGTGTCCAGCACTGGGCAGCGGAACTGACCTAGAGAGGTCATCCTGGGCGGTCCTCCCAGAAGGGCCTCCGAGGCCAAGGGCACCAGCCCCTGCCTCCACTCTGCAGGGAGGTTGCCCAGAGGTGGGCGGAGCCAGAGACTATCCTTGAACCTCCCCGAGGGAGGCCTGAGAGGCGGGAGGCGGGGCTTGGGGGGAGACAGGGGCTCATTTCCAGGAAGAAGTGGGAGGGAAGGAGAAGGTCTCAGTCTGGCAGCCTGGCCCCAGGGAAAGCGCTGGCGATGGGTAACAGATGATTTCTGGCTGCAGGGGGAGGTTGTGCGCTCAGCAGTTGGATCGTCAGCCTCCATTGTCTGAGACCGCGAGGAAACCAAGAAACAGCCAGATCTCCTCGGAAGCCAAATCAGAACCTAAAGGAGGGGCGGGGGCTGTGGGGAGAACTGGTGGACAAGGCCTTGGTGCACTTTAAGGACAGGGTGAGAAGAGGGCAGAAGGGCTGCCCATGCCAAAGGACGTTGCTGCTCCTGCCCCTACCCCTCCACACACACACACACAAACGCTATACACACTTTGAGCTTAGGCCTGGGGAGGCAGGTCCTTCCCCAGTTCAACTTGGAAATGACAGAGGCCCCCATGACACCTTAACTGCTGCCTGTAACAGACCCAGAGCCAAAGGACCCAGCTAAGCCCGCCTTGGTTTCTGGACCAGGCAGAGGCTGCAGGTGCTGAGACCTGCTTCCACTCCAAGGGGAACAGCTAAGCTTTCTCTTAGGCTGGGGGAAGTGGCCCAGGTGCCCTCAGGGACCCCAGAAGGGGAGTCTGAGGCCAGGGTGAGACCTGAGATGCCTTTGAACTAGCTGCTTCACACATCTCTCTATCTCCTCCTTCTCCAGCCACTTGGGGCAGTAGCAATAACACCTTCTTCTCCCTTTCCAGGCCTTGAGGCCTTGTGGGCGAGGTGAGGACATCAGTGTGAAAGTGCTCAGTGGCGGAGCCCTTGCTGTTGTTGTTATTATTACCTGTGGGAGAGTCCCATCCCCGATTTAACCTCAGAACTTTCCACACTCCCACCCACGACGATGCCAGGCGAGGAAGCCACTTTTCTGCAGCCTCGATCCATGTTTCTGAACAGCATCCACCAGGGGAGGCTTCACGCCCAGGTAAATAGCCATGAGGAAAGAGAAAAGTGCTAGAAGAGAGACAGGATGTGGTCTGAAGCGTCCCCTCCCCGGATTGGCAGTGTTTCTACTGCTTTCTGGGGACCCCATAGCCTGGTGGCCCCAGATATCAGTCCTCAGGCTCAGGTCCAACACTCCTTTGAAGCCAGGGCACCTCTGGCCACCTCCGCACTGCACCCTGTGGTTAATGACACCAATCAAACCACTGACCTGATTTTCTGTAAGAGGAAAAGATAATAGGGCACCTTCGAGAGCATGCAGGCAGGCCGGGGCGCTTGCACACACACATACACAGTGGAAACTTTCTCTGTCTCCTTGACAGGAACCCAGCCCTGAGAGGGAGCTTCCCCAGGTACAAAGCTCAGTGTTTACCTGCGGTCACAGTCACTCTGAGCGCCTGGCTTCCCAGAGCCCTAGCTGCAGGGACACTAGAGGTGTAACATATCTCCCCTGCCAGGGGACAGCACCTCAGGCATTCTGAGTCCCTGTGAGACGTCTGCTTTCCCCACTGGGCCTCTAGCTCTGTTAGGCACCTAGAAAGAGATGAATAAAACCCTCAGCCTCTCAGAGGGGACTGATCCTCCTGAATGGTGGATCTTTCTGCCAAATAAACTAGTGTCTCCCATCCCCAATCTTTCTCCAAACTTGGTGTCCCTAGGGCCTCAAAGACACCTTGGTGGGGGCTGGAGTTGTGGCTCAGTGGTAGAGCACTTGCCTAGTATGTGTGAGGCACTGGGTTCGATTCTCAGCACCACATATAAATCAAATGAATAAAATAAAGGTCTATCAACATCTAAAAAATATTTAAAAAAAAAACATCTTGGGGCAAGATTCTGCCACCTAGAAGTGATGAGGCGCTTTTGCAGTAAGTTCTTGATGGTTGGTAACTGCTTTTATTTTCAATCACCATCAAAGGGTGACTGTCTTCCCCTGCTAGACTGGGACAGCACCAGGGAGCAGGGACTGAATGTGCTCAGCATCCTTGGCCCCCAACCAACTCCTGCTCTTAGAAATGCACAAAATGTCAAAGCCAGAAGAAGAACCCCAGGGGTCCCAGTGAGGAAAGGGTCTTGCTCAGAGTTACCCACCCTCACTCCTCTGAGCACAGTCCTGACCAGCGGCCTCAGCATTCGGGGAGTTTGTATAAAATGCGGTGACCCCAGCCCCCACGCCCACAGGACCGGAAGCTGCACTTTAACAACCCCAGGTGTTTCCCAGTCCAATAAGGTTGAGACCCACTGCTACCCCCCAACACTGCCCACAGCCTAGGCACCTAAGACCTATGTCCTGCCCAGGTAGTTGGCCAGCTGTGCCCAAGGGGGGCTGCAGCCTGCCCTTCATGGCCTCCACTGCCTTTCCCTCCAGCCAAAAGAGCCCAAAGGGTCCAATGAGGTGGGTGCAGTCAAAACCTACATCTTAGCTGCCCCATTGAAGGACAGGATTCAACAGTCCCTACTATGTATGGAGAAGGTCCATATCCTACCCTGCCTCCCAAGGCCACCTAGGCTCCCCCTTCCGGACTTTGGCTTTCTTGGAGCAGCAGGTCTCATTGTGTCTGACCTAAACTTTGAAGTTTGCCCACCCTCTGGGAGCTGATGGTGGTCACAAACCCTGTACCAGAGTCCTGCCCTTCCTCAGCCCTTAGTTTGTGCTCTGTGGTTATCAATGTTCCAGACCCCCGTGGTCGGCTCCCAGACAAGAGCCCAAACTTGGGCCCCATTCCTGCAGCAGCAGGCAGTGCTCAGCTGCACTGCAGGCGCCTCTGGGAGGGGAGTTGACTTGTTCTGAAGGCAGAAGGCAGCCGTCAGAACCTGAAAGCCATTAACAGCTATCAACACCCCTGGGGTGCGAATATCAATGATTCATTTATTGCTATTAACATTTTAGTGTGAATTAGCTACTGGCTCCTTCTCAATTGGCTGGCAGAGAGTGGGCTGGGACATTTGGACTGCTGAGTTTGATAGGAGACACTGGTACTCCAGAAGGGAAAAGCCCAGGACCAGTTTAGTTTCCACCCCTGTGTCCTTCTCTAGCTAGCCACTCCTGCCTGTCCCAGCCTCCCTGCCTGTCCCAGGCCCGAGGAGCCTGCCCCCCACGGGTGTCAGTGCTGCAATGGACCCCTTTCCCGTGGTGAGGGGTTCTGAGGGTTCTGTGAGGAGGGGGGCTGCCTCCACCATAAGACAGGCCTCCCTTCTCAGAGCTCTGCCCTCAAGGCAGCCATCAAATTCCCTAGAATAGAAGGAAGAAAGGAGAAAAGGGGATATGGCAAGGGACACTGAAGGGGCTCCTAATACATGTGGGTCCCTAGGCTAACTCTGTAACCATTATTCCCATTTTACAGTCAAGGAAACTGAGCCTGGGAAAGATTAATAACCCACACAAGATCACCCAGTCAGGAGGCAGCAGAGCCAGAATTGGTGTGACCCTCCCCCTACTGGCCAGGTCTGGAGAAGTGAGGCCATCCATGTGAGTACATTCAGTGTCCTTCCAAGAGGTGGAAGGAGGTGGGTCACTCAGACACACCCCTCCTGGTGGCAAATGAGCTCTGTCCTGCAGACTCTTCCCTGTTCTCTCCACTCCCAGGGAAGGTCAACAGTCAGCCCTGGGAGCATCTGCTGGTGACCTGGATTCCTGCCCTGCTCTGGCTCTGTGACTGGACATGCCTGGACTTGAAGCCCCACCTCCTGGCCTCCCATGGGTTCTCATGCTAGGCCCACAGCCTCTGGGGCTGTATTGCTCCTGCCAGCCTGACTGAGCGGCAGCACATGATGTGACAACAGCCAGAATGGCACAGATCCCTGGACCTGAATCATCCCTCCAGGTGGGCAGGAGGGCAGGTGATGGAGACAGTTAGGCCTAGGAAAGGATAGGACTTCCCCCAGGCATTTGGGGCACGGGAAGAAAAGGATCAGGGACAGCAACCCCCCAGGCTAAGCTGTCCATGGGGCTGAATGGTTGGTGCTCTCCTCCTCCCCCCACATGCTAACCCCAGTTTTGAAGAAACTAGTATTTATTAAGCACAGCTATGAGCAAGCCCGAGCATGATTTTATTTTGCCATAAGTGGTCAGTGCTGTTAATCTACCTCCACTGAGGAAACTGAGACCCAGAGAGGCTTATCAGTGTGCCAAGTCCCACTGTCAGGGAGAGAGGCAAGCCTGGGTCATCTGGTTTCCTCACCCTCCACTCTGATGCCATAGCCCTTTAAGTGAACGACTGGATTTTTGAGACCAGAAGCAAAACCTTTCTGCTCCCAATTCCCCTGGTCCCTGAATATGTGCCATGGCCCTGGAGTCAACCTTCTGCACTACCCTGGAAGCTGTGGGGTCTCACAACAGAGCAAAGGCAGCTGGGAAGGCGAGTCCCAAGTAAAGAGGAGGGCACGGCACACCTTAGAATCCCTTCCCTCAGCTTCTTCTTTGGTTTCAGCTCAAATGGATGGATTCCCGTTCCCCTAATAAAGCCTGCATTTTCTTTCTTCTCCACCCTTTCTTCCCCGCTGAAATTCAACCCCAGGCATGGGAATTCTGTGTCACCTGTCAGAATCCTACAGATGTCACTTCCTCCCAGAAACATTTTTTTTTTTTTTTTTTTTGCGGTGCTGGGGATTGAACCCAGGGCCTTGTGCTTGCGAGGCAGACACTCTGCCAACCGAGCTGTATCCCCAGCCCTCCTAGTAACCTTTTAATATGAACTCCTTTCATTCCTCATAGGTCTGTGCCTATTTGTAATGACACTTCGCAGGGACTGGAGTCCTCTGCGTACCATCTTATTCCCCCAGTCTACTGTAAGCAGGGCGTGGCCTGTCTCTCCTGGTACCTGTCACAGTGCCGGGCACACAGTAGAAGCCAGTGCAACTGCCTTGCGGAAGCCCATGCCTGGAGGTGGCTCTTACTCCCAGAGGGCTGGGCTGGCCCAAAACGAGACTGGCTTCCTGGGGTGCAGGGTGTTGGTGAGCTCCAAGGCTGGCTAGAGATGCCAGCTCTGTCACCAGGAATCATGAGAAAGCTGGGAACAGTGAGTAGAGCCAAGGAATGTCCCACCCACGGCATCTGGAACCACTTCCTTCCTGGAAGGAGAACAAAGCAGAAAGGGGAGATAAGGCCTCTCGCTGCAAGCAGGGCTGGGGATAGCTGAGCCTCAAGTAGGCAGGCCTCCAGGAAGGAGGCTGCCAGGTGACAGTGAGGCTCAGGGAGAGGGATGGGCACAGGTCAAAGCCCCTTCCTGTCCCTCCTCCCCTACCCCCTGCCTCTCCCAGCCTCTCCTCTGGGAACCCAACTTCCCTGCTACCACCCCCTTCTCCTTCTCCATCCTCACCTCCTCCCCACCCAGTCTCTGGTTTTTCTGTCCGAAGACCACCTACTATAGAAAGACCACATGTGACTCCCAACTTCCTTGTCTTTACCTCGGCATTCCAGGCCTTGAGTGGACTGCCAGCACACCCTCCACCCCGCCCACCTCAGACTCTCCCCTGCCTGCCTCTTCCTGCCTCTTGACTCTGTTCATGAGTCCCACTGCTCACACTGACCTTCCTCCCCGATTCCTCACCCTCATTCCCCAATTCCCTAACATCTCACCCCTGTCCCTGTTCTAAAGCCCCTCTGTGCATGCTTGAGCCTCCCACCAGGTGCTTATGACATTCAGCCCTACATGGAAATAGCAGTAACAATACTGAAGACTCCTGCTTCCCCTTCCACAGTATCAAAGTTGACACGGTGAAGCTGCTGTCCAGCCAGGACCACATTTCCCACCTCCCATGGCATTAAGACAGGACCACATGACCCAATTTTACCCTTGAGATGTGAACAGAGGTGGCACTTCTAGGCCAATGTGCCTTCCTTCTCTCGTCCCCATCCGCTAGCTGGATACAGATGGTCTAATGACCTTGGAAGCCACACGTTCAATGAAAATGGCAGAGCTGTCAGCAACCTGGTTTCCAAATGGGCTCCAGGAAAAACTTGGTATTTCCTTAGACTATGATAGAGGCAAGAAACACTGGGATTATCTCTAAGCCATTATACACTTTGGGGCTTATTTGTTACAGCAGTTAACCTATCCTGACCAATACAAGTAGCTACCAAATTATAGAGCACTTCCTATCTGCCTAGGAACCGCATGATGGCCTTTCACATTCATTACTCTGTTGATCTTCACAGCACTTTCATGAAGGAGCTACTGTTTTGTTTTGTTTTTTTGGAACCAGGGATTAAACCCAGGGGCACTTGGCCACTGAGCCACATCTCCAGCCCTATTTTGTATTTTATTTAGAGACAGGTCTCACTGAGTTGCTTAGGGCCTCCCTAAGTTGCTGAGGCTGGCTTTGAACTCGCGATCCTCCTGCCTCAGCCTCCCAAGTGCTGGATTACAGGCGTGCACCACCACGCCCGGCTCTGACACCATCTTATAGATAAGAAAGGGTAAGGAAACTTAGCCAAAGTTTCTCAGTAAATAAGCGTCAGTCTAACAGGACCAGAGAGCGTAGTCACCTACAGTTCATTTGGTACAAGTTTGACATCCTCCCCTCAGCTGCTGTCCCAGGGAAGGGCAGACTGGTGTTTGAGTCACACCTTCCCCCCTCCTGCAGAGACAAGTGTCAGGTCCACACTGATCTTTTTTAATGCAATTGCTTTTTGACCTCCATTTTCTGAGAGCCGGCTTGGTCCCGTGCAGAGTGGAGAAGGCACTTTCTTTCTGAAGTCACCTCTAATCATCACAGAGGCCCTGCCAGGGGAGGATGCACTCTGATGAACTGGAAGCAGGCTCTGGGAAGCTCAGTGACCTCCCCATGGTGACTTGCCAAGTGGCCAACATAAAGGGAACTGGGTCTGTGGACTTCTCACCTACAGGCTGTCCCGCTCCCCACCCTCCCTGATCAGGTCCCGCTGACCTGGCGGTTCCCAGCAGGAGGGTGGTGGGGGCAGCTCTGTGCGTGTCCTACTTGAGTTTATCTGTATTTCACTGCTGAAATCACACAGTCTGGTTTTCATTTCTTCAGGAAAGGAGGTGGAGCATGACAAAAGAATGGAAGGAAAAGAATTCCTCAAGCTGAGAAAATAAAAGGTCAGAAAACATCAAAATTGATAGAAAGTGGGAGTACTGCCCGCCCACTCGCACACTCGGTGGCACATGCCTGGGACCCCAGCCACATGGGAGGCTGAGGCAGGAGGATCATAAGCTAGAGTCCAGCCTGGTCAACTTGGCGAGACCCTGTTTTAAATTTAAAAAGAAAAAAAAAATTAAAGGGCTGGGGATATAGCTCAGAGGTAGAGCTCAATTCCCAGGACCAAAAAGAAGGGGGGTGGGGAGGAACTGTGAGTACCGTGGCCAAACGCCCTAGCTTAAGCTAAAAAGAAACAGACCCAGAGGAAGGCCTCACTCAGTGATTTGGGGTTGGAACATGCAGTTTTAAAACCCCACCAGTACTCTTTGTACCAAGCCCTCCACCTCAAAACTGGGAAGGGGCCAGAGCACCCACAGAGACACAGCTCAGCTTCAGCATCCCCTCTTCCAGAAGGCAGCCTTCCTTCTATCCCCTCTGGGCTGTCGTGTCTCTCCCACCAGCCAGTGAGAGGCCAGAAACCAATCCAACTTGGTCAGCCTTGCCTCTCCCGATCCCAGGAGACCTGGCACACAGTAGGCATTCAGTATATATCAGGGGACCTGAATTGAATGCGCAAATGAATAAATGGAGTGATCACAATGCCACATGGCAATGGCCTCAGATCTGCATGGTGCTTTCGTTTCTAAAATCACATTGTCTCAAGGGAAGCTCAGAGACCCCTGTGATGAGAAGAGCTGTGTCAAGCGTATGCACGCATGAACCCACACACACATGTACACACTCGCACGCCAGCACACACAGCACCATCCGGGTATCTGTGTGAATCTCTGGAAATGTGTGGATCCATCCCTTTCTGGCCAGTGAGGACCATGGGATGGCAGGTTCTCTCCTGCTTCTCTTTTTATCCATAAAAACAGAGGCCTCCTCCACCTTTTCCCCCACCCCAAGATACACACACACACACACACACACACACACACACACACGCACACACAGTGCCAGGCTGGTTTCTCCTTCAACCAGGAGAGAGCAAAGGAGAACCAACTGTCCACAAGGGGGCATCCAAAGACCATCAGACTCAAGGTCTCAAAGCAATAGTACTATTGGGCCTCAGAGAGATAAGGAGATCCCCAGAAAAAATAGGAGAGCCTGTGACCCCCGGTGGGGTGTGGGTGGGGTATCACTCATGGAAACCCAGAAGAGGGGCGGAAAAACAGGGATTCTAGATGGAGACCGAAGCTCAGTCACCGAATAATCATGATGGTAATCAGTCTTCTACTGAATGCTTACCAGCTAGTCCCTAGTCTGGTCACTCATTTGCTTCCTCTCTTACTGGGTGGGGTTCTGTGTCCCTCTGGTTCCTGCTTTATAGATGGAAAAAAACTAATGCCTCAGAAGGATCAAGTGATTCCCCCAGGGCCACTCAGTGGCAAAGGCAGAATTCACACTCAGGACCTTGCTGTGCCTAGTCCAAGCCTTTCACCGCCTTGCTCTGCTGCCTGGGGCTGGGTGGGCCTGTCTGGCATTCTCCCTCTCTGATGAGAATTCTGTGTGCTGGACATGATTCCTTCTTCTTCAGGCCCTTTTGGGTCGTTTTTTTTTTTTAAAGTACTGGAAGCTGATTTCCTAGATGTGAGTAACTTTTGCTGTGAAGCTGACCCTTGTTGGAGTTGAACCGGTGCAATGCCTTTAGCCAGCCATACAGCAATTCCTAACGGAGCTGGTGTAAAGCTCTTCCTCCTCCTTTGACCCAATAGTCTCACTCCTGGGAGTTAATTCCAAAGAAACAATTCAGAAAGAAGTCAAGTATTATCTGCATAATACGCGCCCGAAGTCTTTCTTTAAAGGTCAAAAGCTGGGAACCAAAATAGGGAAGTGGTTGAGTAAACTGGGACGGCCACTAATGGGCAATCAGGCCTGGAAAGCCACAGCTGGATGACTGTGAGGACGACGTGGAAAATGCTTTAACTCCACAGCAAATTGCCACCACCACTCCGGCCCAACTAGCAAATTCAACTAATCATGCTTGTCAGACAGAGAGAGAGAGAGAGGTCTCGCTGTTCACGTCCAAAATTGACTCTTAACATCCAGTTAAGATATAGAAAAGAAACGGGAAGGCAGTAACAATAACAGCACGCACAATTTTTTTTTATTTATTTTTATTTATTTTGGCACCGGGGATAGAACCCAGGGGCACTTAACCACTAGCCACATTGCCATCCCTGTTTATGTTTTATTTTGAGACAGGGTCTCACTAAGTTGCTGAGGCTGGCTTTGAATTTGCAATCCTCCTGCCTCAGCCTCCAGAACCACTGGGACAACTCACATAATTCTTGACTTTTGACTTATCGAGGCCCCAGGTCCTGATGCTCAAGGGGATTTTTCTGAGAGTGGCTTGGATTATTGGTTATTGATGATCTTCACCTTTCATACTGTACTGGTTTATCAATCAATATAATTCTTCATATTAAATTCTCTTGCAAGAACTGGTATGGTTCATATTTTCTAACCGGAGCCTGAGAAATACAGACCTAGACCATGAACCCGATGGATGATATCTCCCCCGCATAATAAGTGGTGGAAATTTGTGCACCCATTGTGATTTGAACTTACAAAATGTGTATATGAGGACAGTCCAGGTATGGCTGGCTTTTCCCAAATGACACTTTGCATTGGTTACACATTGTTGCATAACAAAGCACCCTAAAGCTAGGTGACTAGAACAAGGTCTTTTATTATTTCACGGTTTCTGTAGGTCACAGATCCTGATGCAGCATAGCTGCACCCTCTACAGCAGTGTCTCTGCCAGCAGTCATGAAGGGGTCAGCTAGGCCACGGCCACAGCAAGGCTCAAGCAGAGAAGGATCCACATCCAGGGTGTCACGTGGTGGTCACGGGATTCAGTTCCTTATGGGATGATGGATGGAAGGCCTCATTCCCTCATTGCCTGTGACAGTGGCCTCTGCACGGACTGGCCCCCACACGGCGGCCCCCACATGGCAGCTGGCTTCATTTGAGTAATAAAATAAGGGGGAAGAGTCATGGGGAGTGACTGAAAACTAGATGGGAGTCCCAGATTTTTATGGTCTAATCTCAAAAGGGACATCCTCTCACTTTTGCCATGTTTTATTCATTAGAAGCAAGTCACTAGGCCCAGCCCACACTCGGGGGAGATCACAAGGACGTGTGGTATGCCTTCCACATACTTGAACATTTTTAGCATCTTCTCAATAACAAAAACAAGATTTGCTGAAGTTACTTGTCTAATATGGAAATTTTCTAAATCTGTCAGTGGATGCCCGTGTACAAGTCACAAGTCACAGTCCCCTTGCCCCCCACCCCACTAGACCTAGATCCCCCTGCCCCCAGGCCCCACGGAGCACTGTATTCTAGAAGAAAGCTCCTGCTCCGTCTGGGTGAGTGAGTGACTTGTTGCCACATTATGAGGGTTGGGGAGGTGGGATGGGGCCATGTGGACTCTTCCAGAAGACACGTGTCAGAAAAGGGAGGCAACCTGGGGCTCACCTTTGAAATAGGCTCAGTTGGTCCCTGCCTGGAGGCCATTCTCATTGTTTTTTAGGCTGAATTCTTCACCAGCCGGACAAAGTCTCCTCCAGTCTTAGTCCAGCCCTTTCTTCTCTTCGCTCTCCACACTCCAACCATGACAACCTTTTCTTTTCCAGACTCTTCCAGTCTCTACCAGACTCTTCTTCCTTTCTTCCCTCTGGTGCTCTTTCCTCTCCTGAATCCCAAAACCTCATGTGCCTGACTCCTCAACCTAAACACCACTTCCTTGCAGATGAGGCGGGATCCAGGAGGTACAGTAACTCGGATCCCTGGAGACTTCTAATGCCAAACAGGAAGAGCATTTTTAACAAGCCTCAGGCGATTTTCAAAATAGGGCAAGTTTGGAAGGCACTGTGTTCCCTCGTCACTGGCTCTCATAGTGCCCTTCCCTCTCATTCCTGTTGGACACACCTAGGACCATGAGCTAGTTCTGTCCCACCGGAGCCTGCTGGCCAGGTCCACCCCTGATTCTGCATAGCGCATGGAGGGTGAGTGGGGAAGGAGAGGACTAGCTGAGGAAGGGGCACCAGAGCTGTTAGGGCAAAGGTGGGCAGAGTGAATGAGCAGTTTGTTCCTAAAGCAAGAGGGAGAGAGGCTCGGTGGGGTTCTGGGGAAGGCAGAAGCTGCAGGACATCCAGGTTCCCCTGGGAACAACCAGGTTCCTAGAGGAGAGTCCAGGATCCAGGGCTGGGAAAGATCTTCCAGAGCTCCACAACCTGGGTGGCTTAAAACAACAGAAGTTTACTGTCTCACAGCTCTGGAGACTCCAAGACCAAAATCGAGGCGGTGGCAGGGCCAGGCTTCCTCTGAGACACCAGGAAGAACCCTTCCTTCCCTCTTCCTGATTTTGGTCATAGCCGTCAATCCTTGATATTCCTTGGCTTGCAGCCATGTCATGTCAATCTTTGTCTCTGTCATCACATGGTATTTTCCCTGTGACTTTGTCTCTTTCTTCTTATAAGGACACCAGTCACATTGGATTAGTATGACCACATCTTTACTTGAGTAGGTCTACTAAAACCCTGTTCCAATTAAGTCACAATTATAGATACCAGGGATTGGGATTTAACTTATGTTTTTTGGGAGGGACACAATGCAATCCATAATAAGGGGGATGGATAAATTAGAACCCAGAACACCGAAAGATGTCCATTATCAATTGTTGAGAGGGGAAAAAACTCAGCAAGGTGCAAGGACAAAATTATGTAGCATGATTCCTTTTATAATCTTAAAGCAAAACTACAACTACATTTGAGCATTTGTGTCTGGTCATTATTTAATCATTAATTCAGTTAACAAATATTTGCTGGGCATTCACCAGGAATATAACAGTGAATAAGACATTTCCCGTCCCTGCCTTCCTACAGCCTATAGGTAAGTTTGCTTTGCTAGATGGATATGCATCTACACATTATTTCTATTTCCAGGTGAACATGGAGGGGAAAATTGAACATTTTTTTTTTAGTGTACTAAATTTTTTTTTTTTTTTTTTTTTTTGGTACTAGAGATTGAACCCAGGGGCACTCCACCACTGAGCCACATCCCCATCCCTACCTTGTATTTTATTTAGAGACAGGGTCTCACTGAGTTGCTTAGCCCCTCACCATTGCTGAGGCTGGCTTTGAACTGGCATGCACCACCACATCCAGCATCTTTTTAGTGTCTTTTTCTCTATTGCTGTTAATTTGTACCTTTTTAAAAAATGCTTAACCTTATTTTTAATCTGAAAGTTCAGCCCTCTGAGAATTTCTTTGTTTTGTTTTCCTGCACATAGTGGCAGGGGCCTAAGTAGTAGCACCACCATGTTTGCCTGTTGGGCCAACCAGCAAGGTTTTGCTGATTGTGGATAAGTGAAAGCTAGTAGGAAGGCATATACAATCCAACTTCTCATTCGTTAAAATTTTACTGCTTATAAGAATATATATATATGTATATATATATATATATCTGCAATTATTCATTTATTTCTGTGTGGGTTTTATTGTTAGTTTGTTTTTGCAGGGCTGTGGATAGAACCCAGGGCCCTGGGCATGCTAGGAAAGTGTTCCTTTCCTAGACCACCTTTCCAAGAACCAAGAAAGTGCTCCTTTCCAAGGACCACCTGGGGTACATCCCAGCTAACATGCGCTCAATGTCATTCTCTCACATTGGACTCTAAACTCCAAGATGGCGGAGCCATGTTTATTTTGTTCAACATTGTACAACCAGCCTCTAGCAGTCAATCATGCCAGTACTCAATAAAAAAGAATGTTGAGTGAATGAAAAAGTATCAAAGCTTGCAATGGTTTCTATCGCTCATATAGTCTAATGTCTTCATTTTATAACTAATAAAATGGAAGTCCAGAAAAGTCAAGCCATAGATCAAGTTAATGGTAGCCAAGACAAGAAGAGCCTCATTACTCTCAATTCAGGCTCTTACCTTCAAAAAAAAATGTAATACACATTTCATAGTAAGATCAAAAGACATGTGAGCAATTAAGTATAGAGAAATATTGTCCAATAATTCCCAACTTCTTAAACCAGTGTTTTCTTTTAACCATGGCATTTCCCACTGGGGCTAAGTATTCAGCAGATGTTGGGATTTGTGGGTGCTAGTGAATCACACCCCTCACTCCTCTAAGTTCTGATCCAATTGAGAAACAGTCACAGGAGACAAGTAAGGATTAAAATGTCAGCTTTATTGCTGGTCCAGATGGACTGGAGGATGTGGCTAAGACCCAAGGCCCAAATGGGCTTCTTATTGCTTCTCCCCTGACTTGAACTTAACCACCCACTCACAGCAGAGCAGCTGGACTATTGAAGTTCTCCCAGGCAGGGAAAGGGCTGGCCCTCGTGCTGAAGGCTTAGAGGAGACAAGAGCAGAGAGAGAACATGCTGCTTGCAGTCAGGTCAGTCCCAGAGAGAGCTCCAGGAACAGGCTGAGCTGGGCGCATTTGATGCCGTTTTCCCCACCTCAAGAGGTCCACCTCTTCTCACTGTAAGCAATCAGTGATGTGGGCACCAAGAAAGCCTGGAGGTTTCTTCCTGATACTTCCAAGAGGAAGTCAATTCCTGTTTTATGGCCTGATGGGAAAATGGGGAGAAAGTTGGGCCCCTTAAATGACAGCCTTCAATTCACACAGCAACTTTTCATAGAATCTAAAAAACTGTGTTCCAGGAAGCAGTTCTGCAGGTTAAGGCTGTGTCAGTTGAAAGTGAATTTGCTGCAAAGAACAAAAAAAAAAAAAAAAAAAAAAAAAAAAAAAAAAAAAAA
>JAJEJO010001676.1:370583-419526 GCA_020662805.1 Glaucomys volans
AAAAAAAAAAAAAAAAAAAAAAAAAAAAAAAAAAAGAACAATCTGTAGCTTCAACTACAAAGGGATACATTTCCCTTATACAACAGGAAACCCAAATGTGGACAGTTCTGGGCTGGTGTGAAGCTCCAAGGACCAGGGCTGCTTCTGTCTTTCTACTACTCCGCTATCCTTAGAAAGTGGCATTTGTTCCAGCTTCAACCATTTGGTGAGACCCTAAGCAGCTTAGTGAGACCCTGTCTCAAAATAAAAATAAAAAGGGGGAGGGATGTGACTCATTGGTTAAGCACCCCTGGGTCCAATCCCCAGGACCAAAAAGGAAAAAAAAAAATAAACAGGAAGGAAAAGAAAAAGGAAATGGCTTTGTCCACATGTTCACAAAACTTCTCCTCCACCTCTAGGTATCCTGTCTATATTTTAGGCAGGAGGAAGAGAGGACAAAGGGACAAGTAAGTCTGCTCCTTTTCATCAGGAGAACAATAGCTTCTCTGGAAACTCCATTCAGTGTGTGTTTTCATCTGATTAGCCACAATTGTGTCATTTGCCCCACCTCTCTGAAGGGAGGACTATGAAATTTATTCTGTAATTTGACAAAGGGAGGTCCTTTTAAATAAAGGATATTTAAATTATTATTAAATATTTAAATTAATATTGGATAGAGAACAACCTGCTACAAAGATCACAAAATTACGATGATAGAAAATATTGTCACAGAATTGCTTTTCTAAAAAGATCTTGGACCTGGGGTTATAGTTCTGTGATAGAGCACTTGCCTGGCATATGCAAGTTCAATCCCCAGCAATAAACACACGCACATGCACACATACACACACACACACACACACACACACACAGGATTTTGCAAACATTCAAGAAAGAGATTATTCCTTGTGCAACCATTTTCAGAGCATAAAAGATAAAAAAAAAAAAACACAGCTTGTCTTATAGAGAACTAGCATAACCCAGATAACTAAAGCTAACATGAGAAAACACACATTCAATTACTTAAGTTACATATTAAACTAATTTACAAATGGACAAAAATTCCATATTTCTCCCTTCTTGGTTTCTCCTTTGTTTTATTGCAATGCATGTTCAAATAATTTCCTAAGAAGGATTTTGTGGGAAGTAAATTTAATCTTTCTGAATCTTAAAACATCTTTGAACTGCCGTCATACCAATACAATTTAGCTGGGTATCAAATTTTTATTTGAAAATCATTTCCCCTCAGAACTTGAAAACACACCCCAAACATTGCCTTTGGGGGTGAAGGGGTACCAGGGATTGAACTCAGGAGCACTCGACCACTGAGCTGCATCCCCAGCCATATTTCCTATTTTATTTAGAGACAAGGTCTCACTGAGTTGCTTAGCACCTTGCTTTTGCTGAGGCTGGATTTGAACTCTCGATCTTCCTGCCTCAGCCTCCCAAGCCATTGGGATTACAGGTGTGCAACATCACACCTAGCCCTCCATTGCCTCTTGGCATCCAACACTGCTAGTGAGAAGTCTGGTGCATTTTGGATTTTTAATCTTTAATAGGTGATATTTTTCTCTCTCTGGAATTTTAAAATCTTCTCATTTTCTAACATATTCTAAAATCTCTAAATCATGTGTGTTCTTTATGCTGGAGGCTTGATGTGACCTATCAATATGAGGACTTGAGTCTTCTTGGCCTGGGAAATTCTGTTCAACTATTTATTGTGCAAATTCCCCTCCCTTTCTTTCTCTCTTCTCCCTAAAGTACTTATAAATCAAACAGGGACCCCCTGTACTGACTCTAATATTTTCTCTAATAAAATTCTGTTTCTTTCCCTTTTTTCTTCATTTTCTGGGAGATTATCCTCACCTTAGCTTTCAACATTGCCACTGAATTTTAATTATATATTTACTTTTTTTGGTCCGAGGGATTTTGTGTCTTCTGATTGCTCCTTTTTCAATGCACTGCTCATGTTTTATAGATACAGTATCTTCTCAAATTCTTTTTTTTTTAAGTTATCTTCTGCTTATGAACTATCTTTGTTTCTACAAAGGTCTTATTTTCAGTTTGTTTATCTTAGTCTTTCTATTTCATATTTCAGCCTTCCTCAAATAGCTTCTGGCTTATGGTTGTCCATTCATATTTAAGAATGAAGCAGTAGAAAGTTTCCTGGAAGCTCTGTGTACATGGGTAAGAGGAGATGAATGGCAAGCTTTGTTTCTGAGTGAGCTGGTCTTTATGCCATGAGACTCTTAAATGTCAGCCTGCAGTGCGCTTTGTTCTGAGATGCCACCTGAAAACCCAGCTGTCCTAGTGTTCCTAAGACAATTTAATTTCTTTGAAGCGACCCTGCATCTGGGGAAAGGGCAAAATGGAGAGCAGAGCAAACATCTGGCTGGCTGAGCAGTGCGAACACAGGAGTCAGAGAAGAGCATCACTCCATTTATAGCTTTTCAATCAAGCCCACACTCGCTGCACACAGCCCCTCCAAGCCCTAAGCTTCTCCAGGCTTCTGTAGACAGGTCAGCTCCCTCTTCAAGAGCAAATCCCTCCATATATATATATGTGTGTGTGTGTGTGTGTGTGTGTATACCGGGGACTGAACTCAGGGGCACTTCATCACTGAGTCACATCCCCAGCCCATTTTTGTATTAATTTAGAGAGTTTCTCACTCAGTTGCTTAGGGCCTTGCTTAGTTGCTGAGGCTGGCTTTGAACTCGTCATCCTCCTGTCTCAGCCTCCCAAGTGCTGGGATTACAGGCATGAGCCACCATGCCCAGCCTGTCATGTATATTCTATATCACAGCTTCCTCTGTCCTGACTCAACCTTCATCTTCTATCAAAACATCTCCAGAAAGTCATTGAGATTTCTCTTATCCACAGGTGCTCCCTCCCATATCTCTTCTTTGGAAGGCTTTGTATGCTTACTACTTATTACTAAGACATTTCTGGAAGGAGAAAAGATAAACCTGTGTGCCTTTAGTCAGCCCCTTGGATTGAAAGTCCTGCTTGCCTTGGAGGTGCAGTAAGCAAGGAGTGTTGTCTCCTTTAATTTTTTGTGAATAAACCTGAGCAAACTGCAGCCTTTCTAATCAATGACATGCTTACGAAACTCAAATATATGCATAGATATGGAAAGGAAAACTTTCTTGATACATAACACATTTCAGTGTCTGTTGATTATATTTTAAATATGAGACTAAAATCAGACATGTCCTTAACTCACCTCCTTGGAATCCTAAAAATTTTGTAGAATATATTCAGGAAACGGCTGGACTGACATTCTCCAAATGTTAGTCCCTCCATCCTTACCAACTTCCTTAGATTGCTGCAAAGATTAAATGAGATAATGCAAGTATGAAGTACCTAGCACAGTACCTGGAGATCAGCAGGTGCTCAGTAAATGCTAATTACTATTCCTCCACCCTCCTTCATACTGGACTACTCACCAGGCCCTGCTTTGCACTTTTTCCACCTCCCCTTCTCCACCTCTTGAGTCCGTACTCATTCTTCAAGGTTCAGACCAGACATTCCCACATTTACAAAGTCTTCTCCAACCTCCTCAAAGATCAATTTTCTTCTCTACCTTTGATGCCCCCAGCACCTATCATACCTTCATTGTACCTCAATCTCTGCAACAGAATGCTGTGCATGACCCTGTCCCTTGGCAGAGAGGGATTCCTTAAAGGCAGCATCCTGATTGTGCTCCTCAGTTTCCCCCGGGACCCCATGCCATAGCTGGCACGTGGTGGGCACTCAGTGAGCGCTGGAATGGAACTGAATTGCAACAAATTGGATTATGGACGGCCTTAACCCACAGCCAGATTGCAATACCCTGCCCAAGCGATGACCCAGACAAACAGATCCTAACTTGTCCACAATGCAAACACTTTGTTCCTTTCTTGCAGAAGCTTCTGAGCTGTTGTCATGATGACCTCCACCTCAAACCCTGCCACCTTGCCAAACACAAGTAAACACGTTCACTTCCACGAGACAGGCTTTGATTTGGCTTGGCCCTTGCCCTGCCCCATGAGACAGAAGCAGGGGAAGAAAGACTGCTGGACCCGACAGAGCTCACCTGGAATTCTGAGAACCTACTGGGCGGGGTTGGGAGTTTCCATGCTCCCGCCAGAATGACTTGTTTAGCTGTGGGGCTGGGTTGGGACAGGATGCTCTCTCTGTTATTCTTCTCTTTACCTCCTCGGGCATCGCATGACGGAAGAAAACATCTTGTGCTCTGGCCGCTCTCCTCCTCCTGCCTCTCCCTCCGCCTCTGACTAAACAGGTTCAGGCCGTCAGTCAGTTAAGTGTGGAGACAGGACCCAATCCACCAGCAGGACCCTTTTCTGGGGCCTCAGGCAGAACCTGAGGGCAGAAGAACTTTGTTCACACCAGTCCTCATTGGTCTAACGAAGAATGCAAAGTGCCTTTCCTCAAGAAGCCCCACTTTAATATGCAGAGGGAAAAATATAGTCTCGGACCCATCAGCAGCACACATACACGCATGCGTCATCCGCACTGAGGGGATGCAGGACCATCCGATGCACCTGCCGCGTCCCCTGCGTGCGGAGCATGTTGCATGAGTACCATTTACACAGCCATCAACCAAGGGATCCAGCGTCAAAGCTGGGTCATCCTCAAGGATGGCAACCCCAAAACAATCACTTCAAAACAGTTCAGTTTGTTAACTTGAATTTCTTCACCCTAACCAAAGAGACTCAGAGGTCGCACGGATGATTCTCAAACCTCTTCGTCTTACCTGCTCTCCTCCCTCACGTATCAAGACAGCTCTCAAACCTCCTCTGAGCCTTGTCCCTGATCCCTTCTTTCTTCTCTCTCTTTCCTCTACATTGCAAATACCTAAGGACTAGTCCACTAAATTAGCACCGTCCTCAGAGGGCAAGGAAGGAAAACAAAACAATCCACACCAGAATTTTCTCTGGTGAGCAGGAAGAAGGGAAAGATACAGATGGAATCCTCACTCACTGATAACTTCTCTCCTGTTCACATATTATCTCATTTAATCCTCACAGTCACCTTAAAAGGGTGACACTATCATCCCTATTCTTATAAATGAAAAATAATAACAATACTGAGCTTAGCAAAAACACTTGACCAAGGACCTGCCATTAGTGAACAGTGGAACTGAGATGTAACTGAAAGAACAAGTATCCTTTCCCCTGACAGGAGTGTGCAGTGAAGGAATTGGGTGACTCAGGGCTTGGAGGAAATGTTTGCTAGAAAACATTCTCCAGGGTGTGGTGAATTTTTCCTCAATACCTCAGGATATGCATGTGTTTGTATCTCTGTGTGTTTGGGGGGTAGGTGGGGTGACCGCAGGGAGTCCCCTTCAGCCCCTATTTCCTATGCTCACAGAGTGGGAGGACATTCCACTAGGAGCCACTCATCCTGAGGCGGCTCAGGGAGGACCGTGTGGACACCCCCATCACAGAGGAAGGTGCTAGGGACTCTCCCTGAGGGTCAGAGTAAACCAGGAGACTCCCAGTGACAGGAAGCTGGGGATTCCTGGGGCCCAGACCAAGAGTATAACTCACTCGTTAACATGTTGCTATATCAGGGTACGAAGGTTGTCTCACGGGGGACCTGCTTCAACTGGTAAGGTGGAAAATGGGGTACCCTTCTACAGGTGAGCAAACAGACCCAAAGAAGTTTCCCCACTGTAGAGTTAGGACCAGGCTTAAACATCATTTCCAGCACACCCTGCAGTCAGCCAGGCCACCAGGGATGGGTAGACAGCTCTATACCCCTGTCTTGTCCCCCAATCCACCCAAAAATGGCGTCTCAGAGAGACTTTGACCCTTCTTTCCTTTCCAGAGTCACCAAGTGATTCTGGTCTCTGGGTTTGAGCTCCTTGGGGGTAACTCCAAGGTAACCTGTCCTTCTGGCTGTTTCTTTGGGTCCTGGCAAGAGAAGACATTAAGCCACTCTGTGACTTAGACATATGGCTTCTTCTCTGAGGCCACCTCCACTGGGTCCTTCCCCCAGATCTCTGAACCTCTGTCCTTCTCTCTCCTTTTCCCCCAGTGGTTCTGCTCTGCCCAATTTGAATGCTAGTTTTCTTCAGTCTTTCTAGAAGGGAGTGTGTAAGACACAGGCCACCCCCATGCCCTCAGATCTCCCACGATCCCTCACACCCTTCTGGGTCCTCTGTGGTCTTTTTGTTTCCTCACACTGTGAAGCCTATGGCCCCCGGTGCCCTAGTTGTCAAGGACAACTACCCATCCCTGGCGGCCACCTGGAATGCTCACTAGCCATCAGCTCCCTCTTCTCTTCCCTCCATCACCTCCACACACTGCCTCCTTCAAAGTCCTTCAGTTCCATGGTACTCCAAAGTCTGAGAACGCTAGGACAGTAGGAGAAGCAAGTCTCCATTCTCCCAAGCACCTCTGCCTATGACCTAAGGGGTCAGTGGATGCCAAAATGTAATAAAACCAGCACCGGAATAGCATCTGCTTCAGTTCATACCTCACGTTGGAGTCTTTCCTTTGGTGGGAAGGCAAGGGCAGGATGATCTTGAGCTGGCAGCCCTGGGGGCCAGTGGTGGGCTGCCCCAGAGGTCCTGGTGCTAGCCAGTGGGATCTTGTCTTCCTCGAACCTTCTGCTGACTAGAAGGCAGCTCTGACCTCCCTTGGCAGTTCTGTTAGCCAGTCTGCAAAGCAGGCCCTAGAGGCCAGGTGGGAGGCAGAGAAGGGAGACAGATGCCAGGGAGCAGGGCAACTGCCCTCAGCACCCAGTACAGATAGGAAAGGCACCCAGACACCAACTGTCACATCAACATCGACCCCATGCATGGCCACAGTAGGGAGTGGGCTCTGAGAATTTGTGGGTGAGTGGGCAGAACGGGCTCTGATGGGGAGGCCCCTCCACATTGCCTGTGTTCCCCACAGCACAGCCTTCTAGAACATGGACAGCCTCAGAATCAGGGAAACTGCTGGGGAGGCAGGAGATGGAGCCCCACACACCTACCCACTGCCTGCCATCAGGTGGATCCCTCAAAGCCCTTTGGGGTTACTGCTTTGTCAGCTTAATGGTAACAGGGCCTCTTAGAAGGAAATGTTCCTTGCGGCCTTATAGGAGCCCCAGTCCCAGAGCCAAGGAACACCCCTACCTCTGAGGAGCTCCCACATCAAAGGGATACCCAAGCCTTAATTGGGATTGAGGGGTGTCAACTTGCTCACTGAGGACCTCGGGGCTCCTCCAAGACTCCTTCCCCCAGGGAAGGGTGCAGGCCTCAGGTGGTGGATGGAGATTCCATGACTAAGCAGGTACAGAGGAATGCATTTCCAAGGAACTTGAGTCAGAGGCAGGAAGAGGAGAAGGAGGCTGGATGCCACTCCCACCAACTGAGGGGGCTCAGGGAGACCCCTGGGTGCTCCCACACCCTCGGCCCTACTACTCCAGGGAAAAGGCGTTTGCTTGCTGGGTCTTTGCTATCCCAGGTGGATTCAGGGGAATATCCCTGCAGTCCTGTGAATGATGGTGCCAGGGAGTGATCTGAGTGGAGCCTCCCCCAGGGCCCTGTCCTCTTTGATGCCTGAAGCTCAATGGTATTTACGGGAGGGCATCCACTGAAGGTGGCCCATCTCACTGGGCATGTGCTTGGGCATTCGCCACCTGGACCTCTCTGAGGGTTTTGCACTTTCAGTCTGGCTGACCTGCCTTCGGATTGTCTGCCCAGGAAGATCAGTGGGCTGCAGACAGAGTCCAGCCAGGCTCTCTGGCCTCCTGGCACATGGAGCAGAGCAGACTTCTGTGAGCGTTTAAAAGTGCCGAATGAACAAATTACCTAGTAAGCACAGTATTTCTCAAAGCCAGTCACGCGCCTGTATCTTCACCACCACCATCACCACCACCACCACCACCACCACCACCACCACCACCACCACCCTAAAGCTATTCTCTCTCAAAGCCGCCACAGCCTTGAAACTGGGATCCTGGCTTCCTCATTTGACCCCCCTCTCTGGTCCTTTAGCCATACTATAGACATAGGATCTTTCAAAACACAAAGCTATCACAGTCTTCAAATGTTCTGTTACTTCCCACTGTTCTGGAATAAATCCAAACTGTCTAACCTGGTGCATAGGGCTGGTCCCTCACCACCTCTCTGGCCTCATTGATGTAAGCCCTCTATTCTTCATGCACCAACTGCAATGAATTTTCTTCAACTCCTCAAGTGGACCACTATTGCACCTACCTCAGGACCTTTGCACTAACACCTGCAAGCCCTTTCGCCCTCACCATCTTTGCCTGGCTAATTCCTATTGTCTTCGGGCCTTGGATTAACTAGAGAATCCCTCCCTGATGTCCCAGATGCAGGTCTCAAAGCAATGTCAACTTCTCCTTCATAGCCTCTTTCACAGTCTGTAATTATACATTTGTATGGTTATTTCATCAACGTCTACCTTCCATACCTAACTCTCCCCTTCCTACCCAAAGACCCATCAGCAGGATGTGGACCAATGCCCATCCCTGGAACCTCCCCTCCAGGAAGCTGGGGCCTGACCCCAAAAGGCCCTCCACCCCAGGGGGTTGGGATCTGGGAAGACCTTGGTCCAACAGGTCAACCCTACCCTTGCCAAAGATGTGGAGAGGAAGAACTGGAGGGTGTGGAGCCTGCTCACCTGGAAAGAGAAAGCTGAGGAGTACCTGGGGAGAGAGATAAGGTGGTCGGAAAGCAGGAAATGAGCTGCCGGAGCTGTTGCCTAAGACAGGGCTGTTGAGAATTAAGGCTGCAGATCAAAGCCACAGGAAGTGGGCTGGGTTTTTTTTTTTCAGTAACAGAAGAATCTGATCAAAGCCACACTTTCCTGTCTGGGTGGGGCAGGCAATTCATTCACTTATTCATTCGCATGTGTGCGTATCATATCCTACGGTCATTCAGCAAATACTCACTGAATGCCTGTCTGTGTGCCAGCCACTGTGCTGGGCCCTGGGGATACAGCCGTGAGTAAAATTGGATCATGTCCCTGCTCTTCTGAGTGTCAGCCATCCAGCTTACTGTCTAGACCACTTTCAAACTGCCCACCTGCTGTCCAGGCAGTGAGTCACAGCCAGCACTTTTTAAAATGCATACGAAATGGAACAGAAAGTGAAGGGTGAGCATTCAGTTATATATGTGTTAGGTGAACTGGGCCCCTGCCTGATATTTCTTAGTGTGACTCACAATCAGATAATTAAAAAAAAAAAAAAAAGTGCTCATCTAAGAATTAGGTAAATTATTCCAGACTGGGATGTAGCTGGGTGATAGAGCACTTGCTTAGCATGAGTGACAGCCTGGGTTCAATCCCCAGTACAGAAGAAAAAAAATATATATATATATATGCATATATATAATATAAATATATATAATATATAAGCCTATAACTAAGGGAACAAAGAAGAAATCTAAGGGAGAATAGAACACTACAACCCATCTGGGCTTGGCTAGAAAGTGGTCAAGGACATTTTCCCTGGGGAGAGGATAGTTCAGTAGAAGGACATGAAAGAGAAAGAGAAGGAGGTGGAGCGGGAGGGAGAGGGAGAAGAGGGAAAGAGGAGGGAGGGGAGGGGAGGAAGAGGAGGTGTTAACTAGGCCTGTGTCCACTTGGGGACAGGGGCCTCTAGAAGGAGCAGAGGAAACAGAGGGAACAGTTGGTGCCATGGGAGAGGAAAGAGCACAGGAAAACCAAAGGGACGTGCGGAGACCTGTGTGACTTCAGGGAGGCTGGCAAAGGGGGAGGTGGGGACCTCTGGGAGACTAAGAATGCTCTACCCTAAAGCAGGGGAAGAGGTGGTCTTTGCTGCTCAGGTCTTACCTGGCACTGGTGGAAGGCTGCTCCTGGGGTGGGACATTGAGTCCACAGCACTGGGGTCTGTCCCCTTCACAGGTCCGCCCATTCCTGCTGCAGAGAGCACCTCAGACAGCTTGGAGTGGCCAAGAGACAGGCCGGAGCCCCGGGGAAGTGCCAAATGCACAAGTGGAAGTGCCTGATTGTGCCAGAATCATCCTCTGCAGCTTCCAGAGCATTCTGGGACACTTTAAGTCCTCTGCATTTGATTTAGGGTGATGATCTTCAGCCCTAACTCCAGCCCTAACTTTTCTCCTGGTCTCCAAATCTTTCTATCAACTGTCACCCAGATCTCCCACTTCCAATATCCCATGAGCACCCCAAATCATCAGGCCCTCAAACTTAGTGCATATAAATCTCCAGCCCCACCGTCAAACCCACATTTCCAATTTCCCTGAAGGGATGAAGGCACCCCAATTACGCAGACAGCCCAGCCAGAGGGCAATTCCCTTCTCCTTACCTCCTAACCCAGTCAATCATAAACCTCAGTCCTGTCACTTTTCTGTCCTTTCACAGGGCCAGCATAAGGGGCCTCCCCAATCTCTCCCCATCACACCCCATCACTGCACCCACTCCCTGGCTGTCCTCCTCAACTCCATCAGGCTGACCCCAGGGCAGGCCAGGTGAACTTTCCAAAGCACAGATTTGGTTGTATCTGTTCCCAACTTGACATCTCTCACACCTCCCACTCCTTGGAAGATGAAGTCCAAACCCATGCATTTGGAATCAAGATTTCCATATTCGGCATCATCCTCAACCTATCTAACAGCCCCAGGCCGTCATTACCACCCTCCCACCTCACACTCTCCACCCATTTGTTTCGCCCAGGACTGGGGGAATCCAATCCAGGGCTTTGCGCATGCTAGGCAAGCCCCCTACCACTGAGCTACTTTCTCAGACCTTTTGTAAATTTTATTTTGACACAGGGTCTTGCCAAGTTGCCCAGGTTGTTCTCGAACTTTCAATCCTCCTACTTCAGACTCTCAAGTAGCAGGAATTACAAGCAACCTTGGCTCCAACCTTTCTTGGGTTCCAAATTCCCCTGGCATATGTCCATTCCTTTCCACTTATAGACCAACTTTCTAAATCCAGTGACCTCTGTTTTTGTCCATCTTGGCAGATAACCCTTCTCGTCTCATCTCAGCCCTGCCTCCTCTAGAGAGCCTGTCATGATGGCTCTACACCACACATCCTCCAACAGGGCAATAGTCACTGTTAGCTGCAGATCTGCCTCCCCCTCTAACTGTGACTTCCTCAAGCATGACGACATTATTTTCAACTATGTACACCTAACATGGAGACTGCTCCCAGGAAACCCTCCCTGTATCAAGTGCCCAGGTTAAGGCAACAACATCTGAGCCAGATGGGACTCTTTTTCTCCCTCTCTCCTTCCACTGAATGGAGCCCCCATCCCCATACAGGTGACCCATGGCTGGCAAGACAAGAAATAAATAGAGCAGCACTTTATCTGCCAGCATGGCACTCCTGACCCTCCCAGTAGGACCTGCAGTTGCCATAGTAATGTGCACTAAGCATCCACAGTCTCTCAGGACCAGAGGCAGGATCAGATCAATAGATAAGCTGTGAACTTGGGCAAAGAAAGGAGATTCTGTCCCCCGGACACCAAAGACAGCCTTAGCTTCAGGGATCCTGGCTCCACTCATGTGGGCCAAATGACCAGAAAGCATCAGGGGATGGACCTGTTATCTGCGTGGGTGACTTGGAACAGACTGCTCCCCCTTCTTCTGAGCCTCATTTTCTCCATGCGTAAAATGACAGATTTTTACCAGGTCCATTGTAACTCAAAAACACCATGATCCCAGTTGTGGTCCCACGAGAACGAATCTGATCCCAAGTAGGGAACAGAGGCTGGTGGGGAAGGAACACAGTGTCTGGGGCCTGGGGCCCTCTGCCCAGCCTCTGCCTTTGGTCCCTGTTACTCTATCTGAGTCACCTTCCTTGGTTTCCTCATCTGTTAGAGTGTAAGGAGAAACTCAATAAACGGTTGTAGAGCATCAGGAGCAGTACTTGACCAAGTAGTTGGGTTGGTTCCCTTTTCCTGAGTAAGGAGTGCTAGGTGCCTCCTGGCTCAGCCTGCAAAACCCAGAGACTAGAAAATTCTGCTCCAACTCACCTCCTTCTGTCCACCCCCAGCTGTGGCTCCCCTCTCTGCCAAGCTCAGCTCTTCGCCTGAGTCTGGCTGAGGGCCAGAGTGGCCAGGTAGGTATGGTTAGCCACAGATCTGACCACTCAAGACGCCATGACCAGAGTGGGAAAACCCAGATCTACACAGAGGTCTGTAGGCTCCAAGTCCAGGGCCCTTATCACAAAACAGCAGACCCCCAGGCGACACTGGTCCATGGGCTCTCTGCCCACTCACTGTCCAGGACACCTCCCCCTGTCCCCAGGTGACCCCATCGCGTTCCTGTGGTTTAGTGTTTGCTGGCCTGGTGGCAGTGACTGAAGTCTTGGCACTCTCCCACCAGTGAGTGGGGAGGGGGCTCAAGGGGCCAAATTCCTCTTCAAATGAGATTCTCGTGGTTTCCTCCGCTGAGACGTCTGCGGAACAGAGAACAAACAATGTGGGACTGAATTTCTCTGGAAAATAAGCTGCACAAGGGAAGATCTAAGCATCTCCTGGGGCCGACCGCTTCCCCCAGTGCCAGGCTTGACTCCCTCCGCCTTCCAGGCTCAGGGGCTCAGCAATCTCCACTCCTGAGGCCATACACTCCCTCCCCACCAGCCTCTCCACCCCTTGAGACCTCAGAACTCTCCCAGAGACGGACTCCAGCTTTTTCTGGAATCAGCTGGGTCACCCTGACCAGACACAGTTGGGAACCCTGAAACGGGAGCATCCTCCTGGGAGGGGTCCACCCCAGCTGTGTCTGATGTTGCCTGCTGCCACTGGGCGGGATTCAGGATCAGGTTGCAAAGATCAGGGAATGCGGTGAGACTGGCTGTCTCCCTGGATCCTCAGGCCTCATCAGTATATTCTAGAGTGAGAGACCCAAGGCACAGAGGACTCCATGACAAAGAGGTGAAGCCACCAACTGAGTTCCCCAACTGCCCACCCCCATTTCAATGCCATCTTAGATCCTGGTAAGAAGGAACTCTGCATATGTGGCCTAGCCTTGCAATGGATTGTTAGGCATAAAAAGGAATGAAGTAGCTAGAAAGGTAATGCAAGCCTGTGATCCCAACAACTCGGGAGGTTGAGGCAGGAGGATCAGAAATTTGAGGCCAGCCTCAGCAACTCTGTGGGCCCCTAAGCAACTTAGTGAGACCCTGTCTCAAAATAAAAAAATAAAAGGAGGGCTGGGGATATAGCTCAGTTGGTAGAGTTCCTGCCTTGCATGCACAAGGTCCTGGGTTCAATCCTCAGTCACTTCAAAAAAATTAAAAATAAAAGGAATTGGGAATATGGTTCAGTGTTTGAACATACCTGGGCTCAATCCCTAGTAGCAGGAAAAAAAAAAAGAACAAATTACTGATAGATGCCACAACCTGAAATTATGCTAAGTGAAAAAAGACAGACACAAAGGCCATATAGTGTATGACTCCATTTATATCAAAAATCCAGAATAGGTAAAGCCATAAAGATGGGACAGAGATTAGTGGTTGCCAGGGCCTGGAGGAGGGGGAAGGAAAATGATAGCTTAATGGACATAGAGTTTCCTTTTGGGGTGATAAAAATAGAAACTAGACAGAGGTGGTGGTTGTACAATATTATAGACGTCTGGATGTCACTGATGATCAGTTTTATGCTATATGTATTTTACCACAATAAGAGGAAAAAGGGAAAGGCCCCTGCCCTGGGTCCCCAGCTTAGAGGGATCCAGCTCTGGCCACCCCCATGGAATGAGGAGTCTGGGTCCAAGTGGATGTATCCACCAGAGCCATGGTGTATTTCTAGATCTCACCTGGCCCACAGAGGAACACAGCAGTCCTCCCCAGACAAGCCTGAGGCTCCTATAGTTGCATTTCCTCAAAGGCAAACCACATCCTGGGCCCAGGGGACAGCTGTTTACAGAAGAGCGTATGGAATTTGGCTTCCATGCACTGATTCAGGATGGACACAGGAATAAAACAAAAAGAAGGGTCAGAGCTGGGCACGATGGTGCACACCTGTAATCCCAGTGACTCTGGAGGAGTCTACATCCGTGTACAGATAAGAAACTGAGACTCAGAAAATTGAGTCCATTTTCCCAAAATCTGTGTGGAAATTTGGAATCCAATCCTGGAGCACTAACTTTTAACAGCTACATTGCCTCAAAAAATCCTAAAGAACTCAAGGCCCCAGACTTCCCATCTGAGGTCAGGCACTGGTACCAGACTGTCACTACTCCTGAGCCCACTGCAGCATCTCAGCAGCTTCACATATAAAGATGTCTTTCTTTATATGAGAGATGCAGATGAGGCTGCAGAGTTGTGGGCTCTGCTGCTCAGAGGCCTGCAGAGACCCAGGCCCACCACACCACCAAGGTGAGGGCCTTGACATCCTCTTGTGAACATCCACATCCTACCAGCAGACTGGGCCAGCCAAGGCAGATTTTTCTAGAACCAGACCAGTTGTAGCATGGTTTACATCCCTTTGGCCACATTCTGAAACTGGCCAGAACTCAGTCCATGACCCCATCTAACTGCAGGGGAGACTGGGAAATGTCCACCTGTGAGTTCAAAAGGAAAATGTACCAAAAGAAATGGTACTCAGCAAGAGGCCTGTTCACCCAGTGAGCTCACCTTCATCCTGTGGCCATGCAGGATGGCCCTCAGCTGGCCAGGGACCCCATTCTCCTGGTCAGCCCAAGTCCAGCAGTTTGAGTCATTGCTGCCTCTTGAGATGGAAAAGGCCTAAGCACTAAGGTCCCCAAAGGTGTCCCTATACCTACCCTCAGCTGGGAGAGTGAAAGGGCAGAGCAGGCAGATGAAGGGTGGCAGGACTGCACCCCCAGCTGGTGGGTTTGTGGATCCAAGTAGCTAATCTTCTCTTAGGTGTAAAAATTAGACAATTAGGGGTCCCAAAGTCAAGTACAAATTCTTTGGTCTAGAGAGGGCCATGGTGATGCAGACTCTGTGTCTAAGAGGGCTGACTCTGTCTGTCCTGAAGGAGGAAGAGTAGGAAAGGAAAAGGGTATTCTCATCAGAAGCCTATCTTCACCTGCCCGGGTACCCACGCAATGCTGCTCCCCAAAGAGCACGGAGCAGAGGAGATGCCCAGGTTCCAGCCCTGGGCCCCAGGGGGACAGATATTCCTGGGGCCACAGAAGCACGTGGGTGGACTAGGAGACTCTGAGGAGGGGTCTGCGCCGCACCACCTCCACACCCACCCTGTCAAGGTGAGGGAAAGCTCTGGAAGGCAAGGACCTGACTTTCAGTCTGGCTCTGCCACCTTGCTGGCAAAGGGACCCTTAAGCAGCCTTCACCCCAACCTCAGTAGACCTCCCAGTCCAGAGATCTCCAAGGATGGTTGCACAAAGAAATTTTTAGAATTTAATATAAATGAATTTCTATCCAAAAGAAAGAAAGGAATTCAGGTCTTCTAATATTTAATATTTAATGTACAGTCTGACCTTAGCCCTTTTTTTCCCTTTCTTTCTTTTTTTTTTTTTTTTTTGAGAGAAAGAGGGTCTCGTTAAGTTGCTCAGAGTCTCACCAAGGTGCTGAGACTGGCCTTGAACTTGCGATCCTCCTGCCTCAGCCTCCCATGCTGCTGGAATTACTGTACCCGGCTCACTCCTTGATTGTGAGCCAGTCATGTCCCCTACATTAGTTAGTTTCTGGAAGGGGTGAGTATGCCCCACCAGCAGAGAACTTCATAGCCACACCCTCACTGCATGCTTGATTTTCAACACATTGTAACATATTGACATCTACATGGGCCCAGTTCAATGAAATTACCGCTTATAATGTCTTATTGGAACTAAATTAATCATCTTTAAAAAGGGGGAGATGGACAAACGACCTCCCAAAATTTCAGCATTAAAACAGGAAGAAAATAGCAGTTTTCCCCAATCCAAAGACACAGTGTCATTTGCCATATCATAAAGGAAAAGTAAGTTCAATCTGTTGAGTGCTACAGTAGAGATTTACAAAGATGAAATGTCTTTTCATCAGGATAGAGGTGAAGTTTAAACAGTGATGGAGGAAGACGCTCTGGGGGAAGGAAAATAATATGATAGAGCATTTGGAAATAAAGTTTGAAAGTATTCCCATTGTTTTATATGTATATATATATTTTTTTTTTTTTTTGCTGAAAATCTTGTGTATTCCAAAGATCGTTCCTATCTGCCCTTCAAACAACGAACCAAAAAAAGAAAATTTTAATTTGCTTAAAAATCTTCTAAATGAAGAGTTTGAGTGGGTTTGAAATCCATTTGCTGAAAGTATTAAAATGCAACATATTCCAATTTCTTTGCAAGAACAACTGATTGACAGGAGAGAAGATGGAAATTTGCAAGCCAATTTTGAACAAAACCTTTGCATAATTGGAGGATGGAATTGAAAATTGAAAATTAATGTCATGATTTAATGAGCTGAGCCCACAATGCACCTCGTCCATCTGGATCTAGGTGTCTTTGTGAGGCCTCCTTTTCAGCTGTGACAGCCATTAAAACTGAATATTGAAATAAACCAGATTTAGAATGAGACATTCAAATCACTGTCCCTTAAAGTGTAAAACCAGAATTTTCAAAAATAAACAAGCATATTCAATCACATCGCTCCTACTGTGAGAGCGGAAGGGATTTTTATTAAATGAAGCACCATGAAAATTTCTTTTAAATATTGTTCATTTATATTTATTATATATTCTTTCATTTCTATATATAGTTTTATACCATACATAATAGATGTCATTTATGAATATATGAATAATGGTCATAATATATTTTAATGTACGTATATTTTCATAATGTAAGCACTAATGTATATTCATGTATGTAGTTCACATATATAACAAAAAGTTCTATGTGTATAGTTCATAAATAAGTAGATCCCAGGGTGACTGCTCAACTTTTTTTTTCTTTTTAAACTGATGGGATATGTAAACAATAAAGTTGGAGTTCAAGGATATTGGCAGAGCCTAAGGGCCCCTCCACTTCTGGCCCGGAGACTTCATGGGGCCCACCCTTTCCTGGGTGTGGGCCTTCATAATAAAGATGTTCCTGGACTGGGCCTTGCCTGCCCTGCAGGGGCAAAGGGTCAGCTAGGATTTCAGGCACGTGAGTTTTATAGGTAAGAAGTCAGAGGTCCAAAAGAACAAGAACTCAGAGCAGAGAATGAAGGCCATTTCATCCTCCCTGCCAGGGAGCAAGAACAACTCTCCCCAGTCTATTGTATCTATTGTCTTCACTCCAAAGAAACAAGAGAATCCCAGAGAACAATAAGGCCTGAGCCTCTGCTACTGCTCAGTCCCTCCCTGAAGCAAAAGGACCTTTTTTTAAAAAACATTTTTTAGATGTTGATAGACCTTTATTTTTTTCAATTATTTATACATGGTACTGAGATTTGAAGCCAGTACCTCACACACGCTAGGTGAGCACTCTACCACTGAGCCACAACCCCAGCCCTAAAAGGACCTTCTTAAGGCTCAGATACATTCATGTCATTCCCTCCCTGTTCTTTTCCGCCTACAGGCTTCTCCTGTATCTCTGCTGCCCACAACAGAAAATTTAGGATGCTAAGACCAACTTATATGGCCTTTACCCACTGTCCCCAACCCATTGTATCAGTCATCTACATGCAACAGAAGCTAGATCAGTTCATTTAAGCAGAGAGAATTTCATGCAGTTATTCTGTGCTTGCAAAATCCTTGGAGCGGGGTTGGGGTTGTGGCTCAGTGGTGGAGCACTTGCCTAACATATGTGAGGCACTGGGTTCGATCCGCAGCACCACATACAAATAAATAAAGGTTCATCAAAAACTAATAAAAATATTTTTTAAAAAAATCCATGGAGGGGCTAGAGCCAGCCACATCTGCAGGAGTGACTCCCAAAACAGGGCCCCCTCTAGCACTGTGAGGAAAGTGAAAACTCAGGAGCTTCTCAGGGCTTGTTGACTTCAAGAACCATTCTCACAACTGACCTTGGGACTAGGAAGCCACTTTAGCAACAACCTCTCAATGCCCACCATGGTGGGCACTGCTATAAATCCCAGGGTCCACTACTGTGCTGACCAGCAACAATTATTTTCAGTTCTCAGTTTGTTGAATCTATGACTATGGAACCCATGGATATGGGAGGAGGGACAGCAGTAATTACCTCCCCAAACAGAAAGTGCCAGGACCAGATGGTTTCCCCAGTGAAGGCCCCCAAACATTTAAGGATGAAATTGTACCAATTCTTTGCAATCTCTTTTCAGAAGATAGAAGTAAATGGGATATTTCCTAACTCATTTTATAAGGCTGGTTTTACCCTAATACCAAAACCAAAGGTATTACAAGACAACTATAAAACAGTATTTTTCATTAACACAAATGCAAAACTCCTCAACGAAAGATTAGCAAATCAAATCCAACAAAAAATAAAAAGAATTATACCTCATAACCATAAAGAGGATTTATCTCTTGGTTCAGATGCGCAAGGCTGGTTCAACATTTGAAAATTAATTAACATGACCCATCACATCAACAGGTAGAAGAAGAAAAATCACATAATCCTACCAGTAGATAGAGAAGGAAATGCCATCCCATCCTTTGGAGAGGTTGATCGTGTCAAAGGCCAGAGAGGGACTGGGCAGGGTCTGTGGAGCAGCTGAATCCAGCACCAGTGCTCTGGGACCAGTTAGGCTGTAGGAAGCTGGATGTGAACCAAGTCAACCAGCCACCGGGCATGGTGGCACTCACTTGTAATCCCAGTGACTAGGAAGGCTGAGGCAGGAGGATTGCAAGTTTGAGGTCAACCTCATGGAGACCCTTAGCAATTTAGCGAGATCCTGTCTCAGAAATTAACAACAAAAATGGCTGGGGGGTGCTGAGGTCGTGGCTCAGTGGCACAGTGCTTGCCTGGCATGTGTGAGGCACTGGTTCGATTCTCAGCACCACTTATAAATAAATGAAAAAAATAAAGGTCTATTAACATCTAAAAAATTTTATTTAAATTAAAAAAAGAAAAAGGGGTGGGGGGTGGGGCGCAGTGGTAAGGTGCCCCTGGGTTAAAACCCAGGAAAAAAAAAAAAAAAAAAAAAGTCAACCTGAATCCTCAGGCATGGGATCCTGTGACCCTGTGACTAGGAGACACCCCTAACCACTGGCCGCAAATGCTGTCCTCAGCCTCAGGAGAGGTAGCCTGGGAGCTTACACAATTCTGGCCTGACACTGCAACTCCCTGTCTCCTGTCTCTTCCACTCATGAAACTCAGAAGCTGCCCCTTCCACCTACCATCGTCCCAAGCTGCAGTTTCATGTCTAAGGTCCCTCAGTTTGCAGCTCCATCTGCCCCAAGGGAGGGGGTGCCATTGTCTTCAATCAAGGACACAACTGCTCCTCTAACCCTGTGCCCGCTGTGCTGCGTGGACACCAAGGGCACCTTTAAATGTCACCATCAATACAGAGCACCTTGTACAGCTTTGCTCACTGGCCTCCTGCAGTGCAGGGTCATCATGCCTAAGCAAAACCACAGGGCACCAAAAACACTAAGGCCAGAAAACAGTCCACAGGGTATGATGGGGGCGCTGAGCAACCCACCCCTGAGAATAGCCTGCTGGGTAACTGTGAGTCTCTGGAATAGAGACCCTGCCCATTCCCTCACTTCAGACCAACCTACCCAGATGGGCTCTGCTACCAGTGACTACCACCACTGTGGCTGGATGTCCTCTCACAACATCCTGGGACCCCCACCCCGACCCCAGCCCAGAACAGGGAGGAAATTGGAAGCCATGAAAAGGAAGGGGGCAACTTCCTGCCCTCATTCCCCACTCTCCAGAGCTTCCACCCTGGGGCACAGACCAGATCCTGCAGAGGGTGAATGAATGAATGAAGTGGACTCCAAGCCCCTTCCAAAGCCCTTCAGCCCTCCAAACCTCCTACCCTCAAGTTAGAAGCCTGGTTCCCGGGCTAGGAGATATCACTGTAAAAGGAAAGAAAGAAGAAAACACAAGATCTGTGCCCAGCTTGCTTCCAGCAGGCCCCTCCCCTGTGCCTGCTACAGTAGGACCCCCAGTATGGGGCCCCCACACAGTATGGGGCCTGGAGAAGGGGCTCCTGCCCACCGTCATTCCTGCTTTGCCAAGGTCAAGCTCTCCCTCTCTGCCAGCTCTGCCAACCCAGTCTCTCCCGGAGCTGGCACACTGGAGGAGAGGGAGGCCCACAGCACACCTTGGGCCTGGCAGCACCCTGTCCAAGCAAGGGCTCCCTCACCACGTGGTGCACCCAGAGCGCCAGGCAGGGAGCTTGGGAGCCCCCACACACACTGCGCCCCAGTGTCTGCCAGGTAAGCCGCCACCCAAGACTTCCCCTCCCCTGGCCTGAAACAGCAGCACCTGAGCTCCCTGGGACGCAGCAGGGGCGGGGCCTGATGCTGTCAAGGCCACGTGTAGGGCTCCTGCGGGGAGGGCCACAGAGGGCGGGCTGCTCTTAAGGCAGGTCTGGAGGTGAAGTGGCGCCTCCCCTTACTCTTCACCTGGGCTCTTAGCGTCCTGGTCCCTGGAGCCACAGCCTGCCTGCCCGCGGACACCAGGTAGGTGCCTTTATTTTTTAAGGGGTTGAGGCACAAAGCCCCTTCACCCTGACACATTTCACCTATTATCCTCAGCTTCTCTAGCTCTCCTGGGGCTCAGAGGGAAGGTGGGGAGAAATGAGGAAGAGACTATGGTCCTGAGGTGGTCTCAGGATCCCAGACCCCGCAGTCAGCACTTTAGGGGGACTAAGTGGGTTTTTAGGGTACAGATGAGAGAACTAAGGTCCAGGGAGGGAAGCAGATGTGGCCTGAGTTCACAGACACTGGGAAGGAACTGGACACAGGACCTATTTCCCAGTCGAAGCACCACGCCCTTCTGAGTGAGGCAGGAATGGGGGTCTGGTCCTGGAGGGTCCCTACCTGCCCCTCCAGGTTCTGGCTCACTGGGTCTGGGTGGAAGGAACAGGACAATCAGAAGGCATTCTTTGAGGATGGCGTGGAGAGAGGATTGGACTACTGGGGTGATGTGCTTTGGGGAAGACTCAGGTTTCATCTTTCCCTTCACTGATGTAAACTTGTAGGACAAAGAGAAAATCAGGGGAAGAAAAGGTTTGTCGTGGTCCCAGGATTCCCCTGCCCCTGGGCTCTGTCAGAACAAAGAAAAAAACTGGGACCCAGAATCTGAAGAGGGAGATGATGGGACAGACCCCAAAACAGGGCAGAGCCAACTGGAGCCTTCCCTCCCTCTACATACTACCCACAAAAACACACACACACAGTCAGCCCAGGAACTCTCCCCTACCACTTAGAGCAGGAAGGACCACGAAAGAACGAGCTAGTCAAGTGTGTTGGTGGGGCTGGGAAAGGCAGCAGCATCTAGGAACACCAGAGTGAGCCCCAGCCCCTGACTGGGAGGTCCAGAGGTGACTTGGAGAGGGTTAAAAGTGAGAAGAGCTTGAAGAAGAGCCCAGAGGCTAGTTGCCCTTTGTTCAGTCCCAGTCTGTCCCACCCAGTTCCAGAATCTCAGGAGGGACAGGTAGAAGGGGCTTTAAACCTTAATGTGGCATAGCAGCACAGGGTGAGCGTGTGGGACTGTGGAGCCAAGCATGCCCAGGTGCAAACCCCAGCTCCACCCTTGGTTGCATGGCCTTGAGCAAGACCCTCAGCCTGCACCCTCCTCACAGAACTCTTGAGAAAATGAAATAAGTTTTAAGTGTCTGTTATTATTGTCTCTCCATTATGTAGAGGAGACGAATGAGGTCCACCCAGAAAGGGCACTTGGACACTTGCCCAAGCTGGCCCAAAGCTGTGTCCAAATCAATAGGGAGGCATCCTGAGCCCTGATCCTGGGGGAGATCCAGTCCCCAGTACACTCTGCAAAGTCAGTAGCCCCAGCCTCCTCTCTGGGCCTGGTTAGAGAACCCTGCAGGGTGCGCCTGGGTCCTGTCCCAACAAACCCAGGACACTTGGAGTCCATGTGGAAAAAGTTCCAGCTCCGGCTCTGTGTCCTCGGCTGCCCCCGGGGCAGGAGCGCAGAGGCCGACTCTTTTCCACTGCCATTTATAGACACGCTTCCCGCACCGGGGATGCGCCACCCCCTCCAGGTCTTGGCCAAGGAGCAATTTGGCATCAAGCCTACAGGAGCCACGGGGGGAGGAAGAGGGGAGAGAAAGGCCTGGCTTCTGTCATTAACTGACTTGCAGCCTTGAGCAAATCATGCCCCTCTGTGGACCTGAGTTGTTTCTCTGCACTTGAACTCCATGTGGCACAAATCAATAAGATTCCAAGATCCCAAGGCCTAGGTTTGTAGCCTGACTCCACCACCTTTCTGGACATGTGGGCTATGCAGGTTTCTTAACTTTTCTGGGTCTCGTTATCTTCATCTGCTAAATGGGCTGATGATAGATTGTAAGAAGGTTCAGTTACTAAATGCAACTCATATGCAAATCATGTTGATCACGGCCTGGCACGTGGCGAGTGCTCAGTGAGTGGGATCCACCATCATGAGGGTGTCATTCTTCATGAGTCCGCTTGCTAAATAGAATTGTCCCGAAGGTTTCATAAGCAGCACCTCTTTGCTTCCACGGCACTCTCTGGGAGGAAGCAGAGCAAAGGTCTCACAGATGAGGAAACTGAGAGTGACACCAGAAGGACCTTTTGAGCTGGGACTCAAGCATGAACCCAAGCATGAACCCCCAAATTCCAGAGTCTGCACTCCCATCATGTGCCCCAGGCTGGTCTCAACTGCCTTTTCCAGCACTAGCCTGACTCTGAAGCAGAATGGGGAGGAGGGAGCATCTTAGAAAAGGGGAGAGTTGGGGGGCAGGCATCAAGGCTGAGGGCACTCGGTGGGAGTGTGGCCAGCCTGTCCTAGCTCCTTAGTTTTCGCAGCAACTTCTTACCTGCTTCCTATCCCCACCTGTGAGAAACTAGCATGTGGCATTAAGGTTAAACCACAGGAAGAAGTTTCCACAGTAAGGGAAATGAAAAACCTGGGACATATTTTTCCCCAGAGGAGCCTTCAGGGAGTGAATACTGTCTGATGATGTCACTCCCCAGCTCAAAACTCTTCTGCGGCTCCCCACTGCCCTCAGGGTTCAGTTGGCAATCCTGAGCCAAGCCTGCAAGGCCCTGCGGGTCTGGCTAGCCTGTCTCTCCTACCCCAGCTCTCCCTCCATCCTGTTTCCTGGATGCTCAGGATGCTCATGGCCCCTGTTTATCTGCCCCTTTGCACCCCCATTCCTGCAGCTTGGAACATGGCCTGGCTTCCTCATTCCCACCTGCCTGGCCCAGCTAGCTCCTAATTTTCCTCCTTGTCTTCCTCCCCCTGTTCCCTCCTCCAGGAATTCCTCCCTGACCTCCCCACCAGCACCCACTGAGTCTGCTTCTCCCTACCCCGTCAGCTCCCAGTAGCCCACCTGCATACTGCTCTGTTTCACCAACTGGCCCAAGTACAGGGCCCAGACAGCAGGCATCCCAGGACCCCGTCCTGCTCTGATACTTGCCGGCAGTGTGACTCTTGGGCAAATCACTTACCTCTCTGTGTCTCAGTTCTTTCATTGTAAAATGGGATGAGAATATTACCTGTCTCATAAGGTTGTTATGAGGACTGTAAAGGGCTTTATGTGCACATATTAGAGCCTGTATACATAGCAATTCCTCAATAAACATTAGCTAGCATTTATTTAATAAATATGCCTCAGACATAGTAGATATTCTATGAGCATCTACTGAAGTTACCCAACAGTCACTTGCATAATGCTCGTGACATGCCAGTCACTATTCCACGTATATCACAAATATTAGCTTATTTTATAAATGAGGAAACTGAGGTACAGAAAAGCTAATTCATTTACCCAAACTATACAGCTAGTGGGTCAGGGTGCAGTGCAAACTCAGGCATCCGGGCTTTTATGAATGAATGAATGTGCCCTTGTTTGGGGTAATAGAGGCAGGAGCTTTCCCTACAGAAGTAACTCAGTTTCCACCCTCACCTCTTTCAGGTCCTGGGGACTCTTTTTGGCAAGTGATAGCTCTGGGATGTAAGTGAACTGGTTGGGAGCCAGAGGTAGACCACCCAGGTCACCAGCCCTACCATGTCCCAGGTGATGTCCAGCCCCCTGCTGGCAGGAGGCCATGCGGTCAGCTTGGCTCCCTGTGAAGAACCCAGGATGGCCCTGCACGCAGCACCTGGTCCAAGCCTGCCACCCCAGTGTCCTTACTACACCACGGAAGGTTGGGGAACTCAGGCCCTGATGGCCCCCATGCCTTCTAAGGGGCCCCCCAGCAGACTCCAGAAGACCCCACAGGCAGAGGTCAAAGCCTATGGCCTCCGACAGAGCCCTGGTGAGCAGGCCTTGGGGACCTCACAGGACCTTGACTCCTACATTGATTTCTCACTGGAAAGCCTCAACCAGATGATCCTGGAACTGGACCCCACCTTTCAGCTGCTTCCTTCAGGTGCTGGTGGCTCCCAGGCTGAGCCTGCCCAAAGCAACACCTTAAGAAGCAAGAAAGAAGAACCTGAAGCCTTGGGTAAGGACCTGGGGCACAGTGTCAGCAGGAGGGCTGGGGACCAGAGCTCATGATGAAGGACACTCAGAGGAGCAGGTGACACTCTCCTGGGGGAAGGTGCAGTGCAGACCTAAACAGGTTTTTAACCTCTTTATTTTCTCTGCTACACAAAAGGGATTAATCCAAGTTTCCCTCACTACCCAGTTCTATTTGGTTCCTGAGTTTGGAAAGTGATGGAAAACTGTTTTGTATGAAATTTTTATGCAATCATCAGTTAGCTAATACATATAAATCTTTTGTACAACGCCATACATAATAGTGAGCTCAATATATGTGGAGTCCCTGAATCTTACATTCTATGATGTCTCTCTTTAGGTCCTGACTTGGGTCCCCTGAAATTATTGTAGGACTCTTAAGTTATTTTGTTGTAAGTTTACATAATGTAATTTTTAATAATGGCTGAGTTTAGCAACCAGCTAGCTGGATGAAATCTTGAAAATTTAACAATCAGCACTTAACAAGCTGGTACAAGCCAACACCGGTTCGTCACTGAGTCCAAGGGAATCTGGAAATCCCTACATCTGGATTCAGTTTCCCACACAAAAAGTTTCAAGTGTGCTCTAAGGATAAGGGACAAAGTGCAGCAGCCCCATTGGACAGACAGGAAGACTGAGGCTTCCTAGGAGTTTAAACCATCAGCAGGAGTCAGGGTGCAGTTAGAATTACAGAGAGAATCCATCATAATTTCCACTTATTAAGCACATATTTTTTATTAGACTCTGTGCCTAGTACTCTATATAGAATATTCCATCCTCCCAGTCCATACCCATGAGATTTTTTTATGCCCATTTTACAGAAGAAAAAAAAATGGGTTGAGGGGATTGAGAAAGGAGCCAGTCCAGCCTAATCCAGGAGTCGGGCAGACCTTATACAAGCTGTTTACTTCACTTCTTTGTGTCTTAGATTCCTCATCTATAAAATGGAGATAATAACTCCATCTGTAAAATGGAGTTCTTACCTCAAAGGGTTGTTGCAGGGATTAAAAGAAATAACATTTGTTGGCTGACTGTCACAAATCCTGGCACACAGTGAGTCACTTTAAATGGTGGCTGTTTTATTGAACATTGGGATTGCATGGAGGCCCAGCCCCAGGGTAGGTTTGGACTCTGGGTTGGAGGTCAGTCTAGCACCCCTGCCTTAGCTGCCCCTGGCCTCCAGCCTGCTCCCCCTCCTCCCACCAAGCATTGCCTGCCAGGCCTATTAAAGCAGCTGCCTCCTCCCTTGAGAGCCTTCCTGCTGCCTAAGACCAGTCAGGGGCACGTCACTGCAAGGAAGTGTCTTGGGCCTAATCACGACTGGCAGGAGCAAGCCCAGGGTTTTAATGTTCATGCCCCAAGGCAGGGGTTCCACACGTCCAAGGCCAGCTGGGGCAAGACCAGTCTCTGTACAGCATGGGGTGGGGTTGATGACTTCTAGGCCCTTCCTCCAGGGAGGGAGCTGATGATCAGCCTGGGGCTGATGGGCAGTAGCACTGTGAGCATGGATTCACCCAACTCTGGGGATCAGGAAGCTGGCAGTGGTTAGAGGGTCCCCACAAAGCTGTCTAAGTCTGTTCCAACTCCTTCTCATGAAGAGGAGGCAAATATCCTCTCCCTTATCCCCTACTTAGACACCTCTCAAGCCGGAGAGCTCACTTCCTCCTAAGACAGCCCAGCTGAGTTAACTTTCTTCCCATTAAGAAGTTTTCTACCATCACTAAGAATGTCAGGTACCTGTCCATCACGGGCTCCACTACCCTTTCCATGCATCTCAAGTCTCCCCAAGCCCACCTGCAGACCACCAGCACTGGTGATAAAGCTCTCACAAGCCCAGAGCAGTGGCACTAACTCTGGGCATCGTGGTGAGTTATGCGTTCAATATGAAGGGCTCCCCTGCATGTACACTGCTTAGTGATCTCATCTCCCTCTTTTGGGGGTGCTAAAGGTGATGATCCTGGTATTGTGTTCTTTTGTGGGTGTTCACTGTTCCTCCTTCCTCCTTGTCCTACCTTGGCAAAGTTCAAAGCATTGGTGATCCTATACTGACACCTCCCCAGAGAGGTGAGACAGGGGTTGGGGGAGGTGTTAACTAGACTAGACCATGTAATGCATGTTCCCATAAAAGAAACTGTGGGTACCTCATTTTACATTTTACAAACAAGGAAACTGAGGCTCAAGGAGGGAAGCTTTGGCCCATGGTCACACAGCCAGAAGGAGGGTAGGTCAGATCTCAAACCCATTGGTTGCTGGGTTCCAAAGTCCGTGTTCATGCCAGGTATGGTAACCCCAGCGACTCCAGAGGCTGAGGCAGGAGAATTACAAGTTCAACATGAGCCTGAGCAACTTAGCAAGACCCTGTCTCAAAATTTTAAACTAAAATAAAATAAAATGGACTGGGGATGTGGCTCAGTAGTAAAATGCCCCTGGGTTCAATTCCAGCATCCTCCCCAAACAAAAACAAAATCTGTTCTCCCATGTTTTTCTATTTCTTGGGGCTCATTTTCTGCCCCCTGGGGCATCACAAAATCTATCTATTTGGAGGCAGCCTCAGGGCTCCCCTCTGAGGCTCAGCCTCCCTAGCACTTGGCCAACCTTCCCTTGAGTCCCCTGCCTCTGCCTCATGCTCCCTTCCTTTTAGGCCTGCCCTGCAGAGTCCCCTTCCCATAGGGAACGTGGCTCCGAGAAGCAGATACCCATCCCTTCTTTCTCCTCTCCCACGGCCTCCCACCCCATCTTTGGAACAGGTCCCCACATTTCATTTTCCAGCAATTTCTGCCAGGCAAGGCTGTTTGCCAGTCCCAAGGGAAGGGTTTTAATAACCGTCTCTCCACCCCCCACCCACATGCCCTCCCTCGGCCTGCCCGGCCTGCTGCTGGCGCCCGCATCCACCCTGCTCAGACTTGCCCCACAGGCCTGTAAACAGCGACTGCGCCCCAGTGTGGGGTGGGGGCCCTATCTCTCCAGCCACATCCACCTCAGGACAGCAGTGGGAGGTGACTCAGTGCCAGGGCTCCTCCTTCCCTTCCCGCCCTACTCTGCTTGCTCAGCACCCTCCCCGCAGGGGGTCTTTGTTGGGTATGTGTATGACCCAGGAAGCAGGGGACCAGAAACTTTACCAGGCCAAGAAGCCCTCCCCAAAGCCACCAAGCTGTCCCTTGAAATGTCGTCCCAAGGAGCCCCCTCCTCATCCTGGAATAGGCATCAACAAAGCTCAGGAGCAGAAGTTGGGTTCCTCTGCTCACTAGCTGTGTGGCATTAGACAGCTCGCTTAACCTTGCTGAGCCTTGACTTCTCATTTGTTATATGGGAATTATAATATTTCCTTTTATCAAGTTGTGTGAGAGTTAAATGGTACAGTACAGTTAACTTATTTATAGTGGTGCTGGTACATAGCACTCAAATACCAGTCTTTATTTTTAAAAAAATTCTTGTGCAATGACTGCTAGCTATAGTCCTACTTATCTCCAAAGCCTCAGTTACCATCACTAAAAACAATAGCTGTCCTGCCTAAGGGCTGTTATGAGGTCCAAAGGTAGTTATGGATATAAACACTATGAAGTTCTATAAAAATGGAAGTTGCACTTGCCAGCCTTCCAGAAGAATCCAGCCCACTCCAAGATCTCTTTCAGAGCCTGCAATCTAGTGCCCCAAATGTTCCCCTCTTGCCCTCATCCTCCTAAGCAGAAGGATGTCTGCTGTTCCCTCCTCGAGACCTGCCATGGGCCAGGCCCAGCTCCACTCGTCATGTAAAACCCCAGGAGGTTGGGTTTAGATCAGCAATTTACAGAAAAGGAAACTGAGGCTCAGGAAAGTTACAAAACAACCCAGCGCCTCTTGGCTGCAAAGTGGCAAAGCCAGGACTCACGCCCAGGTTCATGTGACTGCAGAGCTGGGCCGCTACTCCACCCGCTGGGACAGCAAGCCCAGGTCAGCCCTCCGGTCCTGCTCACCTGATGCAATACCCACCTCCACCCTTCTCCAACAGGCTCAGACAGAGGCGGGAACGTGAGCAAGAACAGGAGGCCCTACCCAGCCCAGAAGCGGGCTGGGGCAGGCTGGGACTCCACAGTCTTGGGTGGGAGGGACGTGGCTATGCCAGGCCCAGGGCAGGTGGGAGGCCAGCAAGCAGGAGCCAAGCTTGTAGGTTCCCCCTGACTCTGACTCACTGCCCTCCAGAAGGGGGCAGCTGGCGACCCCCACCTTCCACCACCTTTGCTGGCACAGCACCAGGACAGTTCTCCTGCCCCAGGTTGGGAGGAAGAGTGTCCATCCTCTCCACAGGAAAACCACAGAGCACCTCACTCCATCTCTGGAGGAGGAACAGGTTGTCCAGAAACCCAGGAGTCCTGGATGCCCCCACTGGGGCCCAGGAGTAAATCAGCAGCTGGGCCTGTGCACAGGAGCACCAGCTTTGATATGGGGACAGCCTTGGCAGGAGGTCTGTGGCATAGCCAGCCCTGCCTTTAGGGCACTCCCGCTCAAAAGCAGAGCTCTCAGACTCCTCTCATCACTCAGGTCCCCAGGGAATCTCAGAGAAATGCAAGTTCTAATTCCACAGGCCTCAGGTAGAGCCTGAGATTCTGCTAAGTGGCCAACTCCCAGATGGTGATGAGGCTCAAGCATCAGAATCACCAAGGAAACAAACCCATAAACCAACCTGAGGCCTGGGCCCACCCTACAGATCCTGATCTAATTAGCACGGGACAGTGGGACTTTTATAAGCTCCTGGATGATTCTAGAGTGTTGACCAAGCTTGAGAACTCTGGTCTTTGTGGGCACAGACAGAGAAGCAGCTTTCACACACCCTGACTGAGGGAGGCATTGGAAGGTGTCACTGGCAGAAAGACAGACATGATCTCTCAGATTTTAAACACCTACTAAGTGCCAGATCCATTTCATCCTTCCTGTGTACACCCTGAGGCTGCACATGGTAAAGTCACTAGACTGAGCTCTCAGATCTCAAGTGTCAGAGTCAGACCTCAAACTTGGGCCTGATTCCAAGGCCACTGCCTCTTGCCACCCAAGGGACAATATCACAGAAAGCGTGACTTTGGACTGAGGCCTGAAGGTGGAGTTGGGTGCTAATCCGGATTCTGGGTCTGTTTCTTCATCTTTGTAAAAGAGGAGGGACCTGAGGATCTTGAGGCTCCTTCCAGCACTTTCATCCTGAGGGTTCAGGATCCCAGGTTTCACCAATGTTCTGTTTTTCTCCCTAAAGATATAAAGTACATCGAAGTGACCTCCACCAGATCAAGGTGCCACGATGGCTCTCAGTGCTGCTCCAGCCCGTCCATCACCCCACCCTTTGGCTCCCCACGCAGTGGTGGCCTCCTCCTTTCCAGAGACATCCCCCGAGAGACTCGAAGCAGCAGTGAGAGCCTCATCTTCTCTGGGAACCAGGGCCGGGGTGCCTCCCCCAGCATCTCCATCCCTTGCAGAGGGAGCAGAGCCTCAGGACCTCATGGCTTGGGCTCCCCGCTGGTGGCTTCTCCAGGCTTGGAGAAGAAGCTGAGGGCCCTGGCCCCACAGAGGGGCAGCAGGGTCTCTGTGCTGTCAGCCAGTCCGGCATCTGATGTCAGCTATGTGTTTGGGAGGTACGTTCCATGGCTTCTGACCTCATCCTCAGCACATACGTGCATGCACACACATGCACACACATGCACACAGATCCTAAAATCACGAAGGGTACCCTGCTCTGTCTGAGCAAAATCTGAGCATGCGCTAAGACTAAAAGGATGAATGTTGTCTTTTCTGCCATCACAGTCATTGGAATTTCATGTTTTCCTAAAGTGTTTAGAATATAGATGCTCCCATCTATCTGACTTTTGAGAATGGAGCGGGTGCACATAAGGCTCACCTGTCCCCTCTCCAGCCCTGGCACAACCCATCTCAAGGAAGGGCTTTTTAAAACTCCAAAGCACAGGCATGTATATAGACATTGGAGGCCTGAGCTAAACATTCAGGAATGAAAAGCCTCCTTCCCTTTGTTGCTGGCAAAACCTAGTAGAAGGAGGTCCACCTACCTGGCTGGGCATGATTTGCAAGGGTCCCAGCTCACTCTTCCACAGGCCTTGCCGTACAACTACAAACACACCCCATCCTGCCCCAGGAAGAGACAAGGGTTTCCACAGCCATGCCCACAAGCTGGATGCCCAGTTGGCCTCTCCCTCCACCTGGGGAGTTGCCTCTGGATCAGCATGGATGTGCTCAACCCAGGTCCAGCCTGTCTGCAAGGCTCCTGGGAGTGATGGGCAGGGGACAACCTGGTGTGACAGATCAGGCAGACCTGCCTGGCTGGGAAGGCAGAGGTAACCCAAACCAACCTAAGCCATGCAGCCTGTGAGGGGGGTCAGACCATTGGCTACTTAAAATGACCAAAGACCCTATAGCTAGACTTCTCTGACCTTCAGCATACCTTGGAGATCAGATAGTCATGTTCTTTGCTCTTTGATCTAGGTTTGGGGTATGGAGTATGATCTGTTTGACCAAAACCATGGCTCCCAGATCACTAGAGTTCAGAAGCTGACCCCTGGCCCCACGTGTCCACCCTGACTCCCTAACACCTTGTTCCTGATCTTTCCCCTGCAGCAGCCAATCCCTCCTCCAGTCCAGCATCTCCAGCCCTCAGTCACCTTCTAGATCCTTGGAAAGTCCAGCCAGCTCTTCCTCCAGCCTCCACAGCCTTGGCCCAGTGTCCCCGTGTATGAGACCCAATGATGTCCAGGCCCCCGGCAACCTTTCTCTGAGCATGGGCCAGCCCAGAGTCACCCGCTCTCCTCCACTGGCCAAGGAGCATGCCAGCAGCTGCCCCCCATCTGTCACCAATTCCATGGTGGACATACCCATCGTGCTGATCAATGGCTGCCCACAGCCACAGTCTCCCCCACCCCAGTGGACATCAGGACAGCAAGGGTTTGTCCAGCCTGGAGCTGTTTCTCCCAACCATCCCTGTCAAGCCACCAAGAGCCATAGTCAGACCCTGCCAGATGCCTCCTTCACTGCCTCCCGAGAGGGTAAGTTGTAAACCTCGATCATTGAAAGGTTCGGTTAAGGGTAAAAGACAAAGAAAGCATCAGTGGATTTCTATAACAGTCAGTCAACACATTTATTGAGTACCTACTGTGTGCCTGCCACTGTGCCAGGTTGTGAAGACAGAGTCTCGAAAAAGAAAACAAAAACAAGAATCACTCCAGAGTCAGATAAGCCTGATAAAGATGCTGGAGCTTATGGGGTGATGGGAAGGAGTGATGATCACAGTCTGGAGAACAGAGGAAGTGACATCTGAGCCAGACAGGGAAAGCAGATCAGAGGTGTGTGGCCAGGGAAGGAGAGAAAGGGCATTCCCTGCAGAGAGAACAGGGACACCACGTCACCACAGTGTGCACACACATGGTACATTTAGAAAACACCTAGAATAATGTCGGGTGCAGGTCATTGAGAATAATCTGGAGCCAGATTGTGAAAAACCTTAAATGTCAAGTTGAAAAGTGGATTTTACCCTTTAGGCCACAGGGGACCATCAGAGAGTCCCAGACAGGGGAGAGTGCAGGCCCAGTGGCTCACGGGTATGAAAGATGGATTGCAAGGGCAAGATCCAGGGTGGGGCCACGGGGGTGGAGGAGAGAGGACAGAGCCAGGCAACCCTCGGGATGTGGAAGCAGCAAGCCCGATGACTAACCCAAGGAGAGCCAGAGGGCACGTCGGGGCTTACTCTGACGTTCATGGATGACGAGAATGCAGAGGGGGCGCACAGGGAATGGAGACAATGCATACCAAGCCAGAGAGCCGAAAACCACAAAACAGCAAACACCCTCCTTCCCGGAGTCTGTGACTGCAGGCGTCCAAGAAGAGCACAATCAACCAGAACCCACAGCAGTTAACACAAAGGCTGAGCCGCAGCACCCCCTGGACCCCCTGGGTGCGCACCTCCCATGAGCAGAGCCCCAGGGACGCTGTCCCAGCTCCCCCTTCCTCAGTCATCTCCATCCCAGGAATTCCAAAGGTGACTCATGGAGCTGAGTGACTAGCCCACTGGTCACTCCCATGCAATGCAAGGTGGGAGAAAAATGGTGCATTAGGCCTGTCTTTGAATCCGTCTGATCACTTCCTTGGGCAGATCATTTGCAGCTTGTAGTGCATTTTTAATAATGAGTTATTCTCAACTCACCCTGACACACCTTCTTAAGATGCCAAAATTAAGAACCATTGCTGTCTGCCTTAAAGAGCCAGGGAAATCAGCATTTTGTCATCTCAAAGAGTGCTTTTGGGGCTGGGGATATAGCTCAGTTGGTAGAGTGCCTGCCTCACAAGCACAAGGCCCTGGGTTCAATCCCCAGCACCAAACACACACACAAAGAGTGCTTTTATGTAGGTGGGTGATATTCCCATCCTGTGATGGCGATGCCCTTGGATAATCACTAATTATACTCCAGGATCTTATCAAATTCTGCAAAACATCCTCAAAACAAAATTCATTTCAATTTCATATGTTCTTGAAACATTTGCACACCTGTAATCCCAGGGATTCAGGAGGCTGAGTCAGGAGAATCACAAGTTCAAAGCCAGCCTCAGTGAATTAGTGAGGCCCTGTCTCAACATAAAAAATAAAAAGGACTGGGGATGTGTCTCAGTGGTTAAGAGCCCCTGGATTCAATCCCCGATTCCAAAAAAAAAAAAACGATTATCAAAAGGTGTTGAGACTACTCTGTCCCCTCTGAGAATCCTTTATCTGCCCCTATTTCAGTCCTCACCAGGGAACATTAGGTTTGTTATCTATTTGGTGTTGATTCATTACCAAGGATACAAGGGACTTCTAAGTCCCAGATGACCCAAGCCTTAGAACCCTTCTGTTTGGTTTTGCCTCTTAGGCAGCCTGGAGATACACTGGGGATGGGGTCAGGGAGCTGGGGTCAAATGGAATCCCTAGGCTGAGGAGCAGGAGAGGGTCTCCAGCCTTCACTGCTGGTCATCCCTCAGCAATCTTCCATTTAGCCTACAGAAATCCCTTTTCTGTGTCTCCAGGTCCTGCCAGGGACATGCAGCCCACCATGAAGTTCGTGATGGACACATCTAAATACTGGTTTAAGCCAAGCATCACCCGAGAGCAAGGTAAAAGGGGACAAGTGACCCAGGAATCAGGTCTGGGTCCACATTAGGCAGATGGGGGCCTGAATCATTGGAAAAAAGGGACTCGCAAAGCGTAGGAAGGGGAGAGTCCTGCTGACCTGCTGACCTCAGGAGGAAACAGGAACTGCAGCAAAAATGGTAGACATTAGACAATAGGGAGGACTTCCTGGGAGCAAAAGGTAATTCTGTAATGACTGGTCTACGAAGACCCTATGGGGTTGGGGACAGAGAGTGTTCCTGTGGTGTGGGATCTGCCTCTGACCCAAGCATTCTTCCAGCAATCGAGCTGCTGAGGAAAGAGGAGCCAGGGGCGTTTGTCATCAGGGACAGCTCCTCATACCGAGGCTCCTTCGGCCTTGCCTTGAAGGTACAGGAGGCCCCAGCATCTGCCCACAACCGACCAGGTACGCACGTGTCTCTGTGCTCACTCAAAGCCTCACTGAGCAACAAGGTGTGATGGGTTCTAGCTCAGCCTGACGCTAGATTTCAGGGTGAATTTGGCCAACCACATAGCAATTCCATTTCAGCACTCTCCCAGCTGCCTCCAGTCCCGAGGCAATATAAAAATATATCTTTCACTGCAAGCGTGAGTTGCCTCTGTCCTCCAGAATGCCCCAAATTCCCTGCTCTAACCAGCGGTGGGAAGAGGAGGAGGAAGGTCTCAGCCCTTCTCAAGGCTGCTCTCTTCTGGGTAGCCACCTCTCTCCAGGTCAAACTTATCAACCTAATATAATAATATGTGTGAACAGCTTATCGCCTATGACAGTTTATCTCATGTGCCATAGCTCATCACACGTGTAATAGCTTATCATGTACTTTCTCATGATCTCACACTCTCATTTGATAACTTCAGTACACATCTATGAGTTCTCCAGAATGTGTCAAGCACTGTGTAAAGAACCAGGGATACAGAGGAACTTCATGCAGAGGTGACTGGATTAGGGAGAGAGATGAGAACAGATAGATCCCTCACCTCAGCCTCAGGATTGTACCTCTCATTGAGCAGATGAGATAACTGAGGCTCAGAGTTAATGACCCCACCCAGAGCAATTAAGGGATAGAGGGAGAATGAAAACTCCAACCTTGTATTCTATTTTTTGGACTGGAGATGGAACCCAGGGCCTTGTGCCTGCTAGGCAAGCACTCTAGCACTCTACCATCCCCATCCCTTTTTATTTTTAATTTGGAACAGAGTTGACACTAAATTGCCAAGGCTGGCCTTGAACTTGTGATCCTTCCGCCTTAGCCTCCCAAGTAGCTGGGATTACAGGCGTGGTCCACAGGCATCCGGTCCAACCTTGTATCCTTTACACTCTATCTCACTGTCAAAATAAGAAAAGTGGGATGAGTATTGGTTATCAAGGAAGCCTGGCAAGAAGCAATGAACCCGAGTCGAGGAAGAAACTACGGGATGGAGGAGAAGAGTCAGAAGGGTACTCTGTACCCTCCCAGGGCCAGCCTGGCTCCATCTGGGATAATCTAGAAAATAATAGCAACAGGAATGGGGCGTGGAGAAAGAGACAGAAACCAGACAGAAGAGCTGATATTTAGTCTAAGCTGTAATTAGGACCATCCCTGATAACTCTTGACCAAGAGAAAGTTTTCCTGAAGGGGAATTACTGGACACAGAAGCCTTTAGGCAAATATGCTGGCATCACCTTTGGGGAGCCCTTGAACATAGGACCCCCACCTGCTATTCTATCCGAGGCAAGACAATCTTTGGAGGAGGTGGGTCAGGGAAGGAGTTGGACTGATTTGGCTAACACAGAGTTCTGGAACTCTTTCTTCTTTCTTCTTTTTGCTGTCCAGGTGAGGACAGCAACGATCTGATCCGTCACTTCCTCATCGAGTCTTCTGCCAAAGGCGTTCATCTCAAAGGAGCAGACGAGGAGCCCTACTTTGGTGAGCTGCCCCAGCCTCCAGGCCCCTGGGGTGGGGGCCCCACTCTTCTGAGCTATCACGTTGGGTGGGTCGGGAAAACCCTATTCATGCAGGACCACCTGTTTTCCTGCAGGGAGCCTCTCTGCCTTCGTGTGCCAGCATTCCATCATGGCCCTGGCCCTGCCCTGCAAACTTGCCATCCCACAGAAAGGTAGGTCTGAGCCCTAAGGAGGCAACATCTGGTGCCAGACCTGTTCGTTCTCACTGGAAAGGCTCTCGATGGTCACCTTCTACCTTGTTTATGGATTACTTTAGGGTCATGGATAAAAGTGCCAGCTCCGAAGTGGGTCAACATCTCTACTTCCTTAGCTGTGTAAATTTGAGCATGTTAACCTCTGAGCCTCAGTTTTCTCTTCAATAAAATGGGAATGATCATTATCATACCTCCCTAAAATATTGGCATGCAGATGGAAGGAGAGAGCTCCACCAGGCCCTTAGCACAACCCCTGACACAAAATAGACGTGTAATAAACAGCAGCCTTCTTTAAGGAGAAAAAACAGGTGGTTTTTGCCCCCCAGGGTCCAACATTTCTCCAGCACTCGCTCATTCACTGCTCACCATAACCTTATGAAGTAGACAGTACTGTTATGTCCCCATTTCACACTGGCCCAAAGGCCCACGAAGTGTCACACCCAAGGCCTATCAGCAAGCCCTATCCAGACTGCACAGCCAGACAGAACTGGTCATCTCAGGACGTGCAAGGGAAATTAGAGAAGGGGTGAAAGCACCCCTACTTTCTACAAAGAAGAGCCTGGGGTTCGGATGGGGTCTAAAAGAAGTGAGGAGGTCGGGAGCCCATGAGGACAACTCACAGCAGCGCTCTGGAGGCTGTGGGGGCGGGGAGAAGGGATCAAAAGACTTGCAACCTAGGCATTTGGGAGCCCAAAGTGGCCCTGTTGCCTAATTACCCTAATCACACCTGGTTTCTCCCCCAGTCACTTCCTGGTGGGGGGCGGGGTGGAGGTGGGAGATGTTCAAAGGGATTAATGCAGGCCTGTTCCTCTGAAGGCGGCCCACTCATTCCACCCCCGCCCCCTTGGGGGCCTATTCCTTTACCTTGGCTCAGAACTCGGAGGTGCAGATGGGGTGGCCTCGGACTCCTCTACAGACAGCCCAGCCTCCTGCCTGAAGAAATCTGCGGGTGAGTGGTATGGGGGTGGCGCCAGGCTTGGCTGTGCCCCCAGAGGGCACCTCCCAGCCCTACGCACAGGCGCACACAGGCCCACACATGTTTCCCATCATGGCTTTGTTTCTGCAGTTTTAACAAGGTGTCACAGCCCCTTCACCCCCCTTTATGCCAGAGGATGAGAGGCTGCAGGCACTGGGTTCCAGGACAGTGGGTGGGATGCTGCTTACCCCCCACCCTGTGCAAACATGGACACACGTGTAGGTGCCAGGCTTTCCCTGGGTCTGAGATACCTGCCCCGGAGGCAGCGTCTGGATCAGGATCCTCTGAAGGGTGTCCTGAGTCCTGGGGCTTCAGTACAGGAAAGAACCCTGCCCCCACGTCCAAGGACCAGATATAGGTCAGCACCGTCTCCTACTCGGTGCCCCTAGACATAATGTCTCCCCTCCACATACTTGATTTATCTCTCTACTCTCATTAAAGGGGGAAGCGGGGTGGGGGTGAGGGCGGGGGACAGGTCTAGAGAGAAGGAAGTTCTCCTGGGTGACCCTAGACACAAGGCAACATCCCCTCTCCTCCCTCACTTGCCCAAAAGGCCAAGGGCCAGAGCAACAGACATCCAAAAGTCTTCTGAGGTTGGCCTCAAATCTCTGTCACACTCTCCCAGTCTAACTGGTGGCTCTAAGGGGAACCCCACTGGATTTCTGAAGAAGAAATCCTCCTCCCCCGGCTCTGGGCAGAGGGAAGATCTGGGCCTGGTGACCCCCATCCATTCCAAGGACTGGCGGCAGACTCAGAGCAATATCTGCATCCCACAGGCTGTCACACCTTGTACCTGAGCTCCGTGAGTGTGGAGACCCTGACAGGAGTCTTGGCTGTGCAGAAGGCCATCTCAACCATCTTGGAGAGAGAGGTCCTCCCAACACCCACTGTGGTCCACTTCAAAGTCACTGAGCAGGGTATCACCCTGACTGACGTACAGAGGAAGTAAGGGCCTTCCCTAGTCCTGGGGCTGCAGGGGTGGGCAGAGTAGGTCTGGAGGGAATGGTGAGACAGCTAAGCATTAGAGATAAAGGCAGAGTTCAGGGTCCTGGACCAGATGGGACTGGTGACATGCTGAGTAACTCCAGGCAAGTTCCCTGTCTTCTCCAGGACTAACTCCAGAGACCCCCTGCCAAGTCTCCCTCATTGTGACTGATTTTGGAGAGGGAATTAACTTTCTTCACTGGGTGCTGATTAAATCTGCACCCAATGATGGGACATCATTCATAAGCCAGATGCCGGCTGACTGCTGGGACACAGATTGGAATGAGATCATTCCTTCCCGGGGCTCAGGGACTCAGAGGAGCAGATGCCTGATCCTGGGCTGGGCACCTAACTGGGAGATGCAAGAGAGAACTAAAATGTAGCTCTATCCTTAAAAAGTTAATGGCATGGTGGGCGATGGCTGAAGGCCGCGATATGAGGACACAGGCAGAAGCACTGGGTGGGAGTGGAGAAGCACAAGCTTGCCAGGGCCCAGCAGTAGGAAGGCCACAGTAGTCAGGGAGACTTCTTGGAGGATAGAACATCTGAATTTTGGGGGACCCAGAGATTCTGGAGGCAGAGCATGGGCCCAAGATAGTCCCTCAACTGCTTCTCTTCTCTCCTGGCCTCCACCAGGGTGTTTTTCCGGCGACATTACCCACTCATCACCCTCCGTTTCTGCAGCATGGACCCTGAGCAACGAAAGTAAGTTCAAGGCTCCGTCAAACAAAGAAGGTCATCCAACCAGGCATGGTGGTGCCTGCCTATAATCCCAGCAGTTTGGGAGGCTAAAACAGAAGGATTGAAAGTCCAAGGCCAGACTCAGCAATTTAGCAAGGCCCTAAGCAACTTAAGGAGAACCTGTCTCAAAATAAAAAATAAAAAGGGCTGGGGATGTGGTTCAGTGGTAAAGTGCCGGTGGGTTCAATCCTCAATACTAGGAGAAAAAAAAAAAGGCCATCCAGGGCCTGGCTGCCCTCCACAGTGTCATCTGGGATTGGGATGGCAGAAGGAGCTGTGAACTCCAAGGTGTCAGGGGCGACAGATGAGGACAGGTGGGGCACGGTGGGTGGGGATTTGACTGGCGAGGCTCTCTCACTGCTCATCCAGGCTCCTGTGGAATGAAGCAAAACCTCCTTCCTCAATCTCTCATGTTCCCTTCCTACAGGTGGCAGAAGTACTGCAAGCCCTCCCGGTAAGACTTTCCCGACCCCCTCAGCCACCCTAAGAGATGTCCCTGTGGAAGAGCCCCCTTGCAGACCCAACAGAACAAAGGATCTAGGAAAGGCGGGAGGCCTCATCTTAACTTAGGAGCTCATGGTATTGGGGGCGGGGGCAGGCCCTGTCTTCAGGGAACTTTGGCCTACGGGATGCCCCAAACCCATGTTCCAGGTACATCTTTGCCTTCAAGGAGCGTCCATTCTTAACAAGGAAATACAGAATTCCTGTCCTTAAAATGGAGAAAACACAGAGCTTGAACTTGGGGAATCTCCCAGTCTGAGAGACAAGGCATCTTCCCTAATACAGCTCCATTATAATGAGGTTCTAGAGCCAATTCCCTGGGGTCGGTGTTGGAAGGAATGAGGTATAGACCCAGTACGCCACCCCGTGCCATCAGCCTGATACCCCCTGCATCCCACCACCAACTCAGACTGTCCTCTCCCATCAGGATCTTTGGATTTGTGGCCAAGAGCCAGACGGAACCACAGGAGAATGTGTGCCACCTCTTTGCAGAGTATGACACGGTCCAGCCAGCCTCCCAGGTCATCGACCTGGTGACTGCTCTGTTGCAGAACACAGAAAGGATGTAGAAAGAGGGAGCTGCCTGTGTACCTTCCCAGACATCTCAAGGGAAGATGTCCAAGAGCCACCTCCACCCCCTGAATAATGGGCTGTGGCCACACTCATAGAAGTCTATTGGACTAGAGAACAGTTATCAAGCTGACATCCTTGAACCTGCACTGACCTTCAGCAGTATCCTTCAGCAGTAACCCCTGGGCCTGTTTCCTCAACCAAAAAAGGAGTCTGATGGACAAGACCAGCTGCTCTTCTGAGACATTAGTGGGCATCTTTAGCATGCTCCTCATAACTCTGAGGCACACCCACATGGGAGGACCTTCACTGAAAATCACCTCCAAGAACCCTCTGACTCCATTAGCCAGAAGAGAATTAGAATAACAGTCGGGGCTAGAGACCTGTGACCCTGTCCCATGACAAACAGCAGGCTCTGGGTCGTGACCCATGGGGATCCCAACCTGAGGCTGGTGATGGTATGTGAAGATTGAGGACAGACTCTATCTATTCTTTTCCTCACTTTCCTGACGGCCTGTTGGACCCACCTACCCAGGAGGGTCCCACCTACCCATAACGGCTTGCCCTTATGATCAGGAGATGAGATGCAGCAGTTGTTCATTCTGTCTAATCTCCTCTTCCCATTGCAAATGAGTATAAGCCTCATCTTTCAATTTTTTGGTAAGAAATGTCTCAAAGCTCAGCTGCCCCCGTGTGGCTTATATAACCTACACCTGGCAGATGGGGGTAGAGCAGACCCCTTTCTGCTCTTATATAGCAAATATAAGAGCAGCTCTCTGTGGTTCTGCCTCAGCTCCAGTCTTGCTGCTGAGTCGTCCCTACACACACACACACACACACACTCCACAGCTGTGTGGTATCAACTGGCCTCGCAGCCACAAGGGGGCAGCAGAGAGTCAAGAATGCAAAGAGGCGGCTTCTCCAAAGCTTGGAGAAGCTGGGCCCTTTCCTACCCATCTCTGGCGGTACCAAACCAGCTACCCACAAGCTGGAGCCTTTTCTCTAACAAGCCTGGTTTCCTAAGGAAACCACACCATGGCTGGGAGGGGAGGCTCAGGAAAGAAGTCTGCTCTGGCTCTGTGCAGAGCAAGCCACCTCTCAGACTAGCTCAGCCAGAGCATCATTATCTTTGGCCAAGGTTGGGCCTGACGGGTTATGATTTCAACCCAAGAAACCAAACTGGACTGGAGCAGCCTTGGGCTGCGGGACAGGCTGAGTCTAGCCCACCCAGGCTGTGGTCAGTTGCTGCCCCACCCCTGGAGTCTGCCAAGGTCCTCAAGGTCACAGTCCTAAGGGGGGGGGGGAGTTGCTGGCATAGTCCCCTGTAAGCTCGAGGGTGCCTTGTATGGCTCTCATCATAAAAAATAAAATGTCTATCTTTTCATAACAGTTGGTCCAGAGGCACCCGGGGCTGTCTTCTCAGAGATGGAACCCTAAACAGAGAAGGGGACTCAACTTATTGGGCAGTGACTGTCTCAGAGAGATCAGGGGTACCTCCCTCCCCTGCTCACAAAAATACAGGCTCCACTGACTCGCACATCACAAACATCACTTAAAACACTCTGTCCCCCACGTGCCTCTCTGCCAGGAAATAGAAGGGTTGGGATTCCCCTGCGTCCAGGGCCTAAGGTGAGTTTGTGGCACCCTAATGAGTTCCAAGGCCTCACTCAGGCTCCCTGAGTTGTGAGGAGAGTGGGGTGAAGTACGAGCAGCTCAAGGGGAATCTAGAAGAATACCTGAACCCAGATGACCCCCAAGCTACTAGCTCAGGCCTGAAGAACTGGACAATGGCCCCTTCATCCCACCCCAGGCCTCGGGTATTCAACCCCAGCTTCTTACTGGAAGCCCTCCCTCCCCACTCCAGTCCTAGGGTAGCGCCCCCTCCAGACATGTTCCAGGTCCTGAGATAGTGGGCTATGCCACAAGGTCACCAAGTAGTGCAGGAGTGGGGCTACAGGGGTATCTACTTTCCTACAGAGCCTTGGCTCAGGGCTCCTTCCATTTGGGCTGAGCTACGTGACCTAGTGGCAGGGGCTCCCCTAAAGGGCCTGTGAAGAGACCTTCCCAACAGCCTTGATCCATCATAAGCCAGCCCCTGCTCCCCCTCCCAACTGCCACTCCAGCCTGGAGCTCCTCTCAGCCCCTGCACCTGGGCACCTCAGCCCAGCCAGGAACAAAGCTCCTGGAAGGTGGTCATCTCTGGGATTTGCCATCATCCATCTTTTCTCCAAGAAGATTTCGCAGAGAACCTGCCTTGGTCTTTTCTGCTGACAGGCACAATAGTCAGTCCAGCAAGAATTGGCGAGCTGGAGGCTGAGGGGATCCAGGAGTCAGAGGGCAGAGGGTCTTCACACCCACATGGTGGCATCCTGGTTTTCTCTCCAGGAGGATCCAGGCCTTGCAGTCTGCAACCCTCCCATCCCTTTTGTCTCTCTGTACACTCTGACCACCTGCCTCCCTCACTTTCCACCTCCCATTTCCTCTCTCCTCCAAGCCGTTTCTCGTTCTCATCATGCTTTCTACCCAACCACCCCCAACCCAAGCCCTCCCTCACCCTTTCCAGAAAACCCTTCCCTCCCTCTTGCTCCTTTCCAACTTCATTCCCTTGCCTTTTTGTCCAGGTGGCTGGACCCACAGCAAAGCCCAGCTGCTGGGGATAATGAGAAGGGAGGAGGCAGCCGCTGCACTGCAGACCTTGCTTCAAAACCCAGATTCCCACACCCCTCAGCCCTGCCTCTTCTGCATCTGGAAAGCGACCTCTCCAGAAGGCTAAAGCTCCTCCCCCCACACCCTCTGACCTCTGACGAGCCGCTTCCCCACACTTGTGTCCTACTGTGGGCCAACGCTGCTCACCTCTGCAGTTTCATCTTTGGCTTCTGAGCCATCCCCTGGTGCCACCCAATAGTCTGAGGGCTTAGAGCCAAGGCAAGGAGTGGTGGTTAAGGGCTCCCAACTCAGAGACTGATGCCTCAATTCATGCAGCAAATTTTTTCTGGTAGCAAGCTCTGGTCACATGAACAAGTGAAACAGATAAATATGACAGTGTTATTAAAAAGTTTGCAAGGGACTGGGGGTATAACTCAGTTGGTAGAGTGCTTGCCTTGTAAGCCCAAGGCCTTGGGTTCAATCCCCAGCATTGCCCCCCCCCCAAAAAAAATTAAAAGCCAGGCGTGGTGGCGCATGCCTGTAATCCCAGCATTTGGGAGGCTGAGGCAGGAGGATCTCGAGTTCAAAGCCAGTCTCAGCAACTTAGCGAGGCCCTAAGCAACTCTGTGAGACCCTGTCTCTAAATAAAATACAAAATAGGGCTGGGGATGTGACTCAGTGGTGGAGTGCCCCTGGGTTCAATCCCCAGTACCAAAAAAAAAAAAAGTTTGCAAGCCAGACACAGTGGTGCATGCTATAATCCCAGCAGTCTGGGAGGTTGAAGTAGGAAGATTGCAAGTTCAAAGCTAGGCTCAGCTACTTAGGGAGACCCTGTCTCAAAAGAAACAATTAAAAGGGCTGGGGATTTGACTCAGTGGTAAAGCACCCCTGGGTTCAATCCCTGGTGCAAAAAAAAAAAATTGCAAGATGGGTACAGTGGCACACACCTGTAATCCTGGACAAGAGAGGCCGAGGCAGGAGAATGGCAAGTTGGAAGCCAGCCTCAGCAACTTAGCAAGGCCCAAAGCAACTTAGCAAGACCCTGCCTTAAAAATAAATAATAAAAAGAACTGATGGATGTAGCTCAGTGGTAAAGCGCTCCTGGATTTAATCCCCAGTATCAATTTAAAAAATTTTTTTAAATAAACAAAGTTTGGAAGAGTCATACAGGCTTGGTGGTGAGAGTAGAAACAGGGCAAGATCAACTTTATCCCCTGGGAGGAAATGAGAGCAATGTTATCAGGGAGTTGACATTTGAGTTGGGTCTTCCAGGGTGAATAGGAGTTTGCCATGCAAAGAAGGGGAGAAACCAACTTTTATTGCAGGGATTCTATGTGCCAAATGCAATGTGAGGGATATTATATATTTAATCTCATTCTGCAGATTAGAAAAATGAGGCTCAAAGGGTGAACTTGAAAATGGCAGAGAAACAGCATCCCAAGTCCACACCCGTCCTACTGCCCCAGCAACTCAGACAAGCAGATGGGCAAATTTGTGTGCAAAACACACAGATGTAAAAAGGTGTGCCATGTTTAGTGTAGCTAAAGAATATGGTACCCAAGGTGTGCCGTGTTTAGTGTGGCTAAAGAATATGGAACCCAAGAGAGTAGATAAGAGAGGAAGCAGAGGAAAGTGGCAGGCAGGTAAGGACCATGTGAGAAAGAAAGTAGAGCAGGGACCCCATTTCCCTCATCTCAGGCTACCATAACAAAATGCCATCATTGAGTGACTTCAACAATAGAAAACTCTGAAGGCTGCAGTTGGAGCTGGATTCAGGAGCCTGTTTGGTCAGGTCCTGGAGAGGGCCCTCTTCCTGGCTTGCAGACAGAGGCTTCTCAGTGTGCACTCATGGGTGTGTGGATGTGTGCCAGGAATGACCCAGAGAAAGCACTCTCTCTTCCTCTTATTTTTTTATTTGTTCTAATTAGTTATACATATCTGATTAGGACTCCAACTTTATGACCTCACTTAACCTTAATTACCTCCAAAAATCCTTATCTCTACATACAGTCACACTTGGGGTGAGGGCTTCTATATGTAAATTTGAGGAAAACAATTCAATCCATGGCACCCCCCAGGCAGTACCCTGCCCTCCATCCCCCAATCCCTGTCTGGCTGGAGCTCCCGGAAAGCAGACTCCGTGCTCCTTGGGGCCAGTCAGCCAGCCAGGGGCTGTTTCCTCAGTCCTTCGCTTCTCCCCAGCTGGATACAGCCAGGGCCCTGCTGGGGGGTAGTATCTCTTGGCTGGGAGCAGGCCTGGAGGCAGGGAGACGCTTCAGGGGAAGGGAAGCCAAGAGAGGAGGAGGAGGGAGAATGATACAGGCTTGCTCATTCCACATTGGACAAATATGTGCTGAGCGCCCAAGAGAACAGTGCAGAATAGGGCAGACAGGGGTTGGGAAGGAGGTGGGGTCTACACGCACCCCAGGATGCAATGCTGTCTCCTGTGTGGCATTCAGATTTGACATGCAGTGAACCTAAAATGGGACATATCCTTAGTTCACTCTGCTCCCACCTACACACACACACACACACACACACACACACACGCACACTTTTCCCTCTTTAGCATCAAAAATTAGAAGCCTGGGTGGTCAGGCAGATCTGGGTGGCTGATCCCCTCAGCCATTGACTAGCTGCGTGGTTTGGGACAAGTCACTTCTCCGGGCACTGAGCCTTGGTTTCCTCAGTTGTAATACCCACCTCACAAAATTAAGATGTAGGAAGCCTAAAAAAATATATCAGACGTGAGCAAACTTTATAGTCTGTAGGGCGCTGTACAAATAAACGTTCCTCATGAGAAGAATGACAGTTTTGTTGTTCTGCCATTGAGCACTCAATGTACGCCAAACACCCGTATCACAGGAATGGGACTCATGAGAAAATGACTCATCTTGTTCCCTGCTGAATCCCAGGACCCAGCACAATGCCTGGCCCACGAGAGGCCTTTGGGAAGTATATGTTAGAAGCTTTGCTGTACGTTATCTCATTTATTTTTTTTTTTTTCACTCCTGGGGATTGAACCCAGGGGTGCCCTACCACTGAGCTACATCCTTGGCCCTTTTTATTTTTTATTTTGAGACAGGGTCTTGCTAAGTTGCTGAGGCTGGCCTTGAACTTGCAATCCTCCCTCCTCAGCTTCCTGAGTCCCTGAGATGACAGGCGTGTGACACTTCACCAGGCTTATCTCATTAAACCTTAAACAACAATACTATGTAAGTACATTATTTATCCTCAGTTGATGGATAGGGAACTCTGGATTCAAAGATTAGGTAAACTACCCAAGGTCCAAACATAGTAAGTGACAGAGTGCGATTCACGCCCAGGCTATCTGGACCCAAATCCACAATGATACTGAAGGAGGTGACAACTTACTAAACCAGGGATCATCAGATCCAGTACCCTGCCTTCAGGTACACCAGGGTTGTCTGCTTCAGCTGTCTCTGCCAAACCCCTCATCTTCCATTAGCAGTCAGGTCCTTGCCCCACCTCTGTGCCTAGCCCCAGGCTGCTCAGGATATTGAAAAAGTCACTACCAACCCTCTGCCTGGAAGTTGGCACATCTCCCCTGCAATGTCCTATCCCAGAGGCTATCCAAGTGCCAACGTTCCTGTCTCACTGATATTTCCTGTCACAGCGAGGCTTCTCTTGCCACCAGAGATGTCCTTGGGACCAGCAAGACCAGGGCAGCACTGAGCAGGGGACTCCTAGTCCTATTGAGAGACATCTTGGCCCTCTGGCCATCCTACCACCCTACTCAACTGTTTTCTTCTTTATTAATTTATCCAATCAACAAACAGACACTGAGCACCTACTGTGTGCCAGGGCTCCAGAGATTCAAATGTGAATAAGGCAGTCACGTATTTTAGAAAAACAGGGAAAAAACAGCAATTGTGAAAACATAATGTAGAAAAATATAAGTATCTTAGAAAACTAAGGCGAGGGGACATACTCTATTTGAGATGGCCAGTGAAGACCTCTCAAAGGAAGTGACATTGGGCTGAAGGCGGAGGAAGCACCTTGTGAAAGTCAGGAGAAAGAGTGATTCTGGCAGCAGAAACATGTGCAAAGGCCCTGAGGCTGGTGGGAGTCGTAATAACAGGAGCTAGAAAAGAACTGTTGACAGAGAGAGACTTATAGGCAAATGCAGTGCATTCGAAGTGAGCCCTCGGAGGATTTTAATCAGGGTCCTGGGGAGATTCCTTTCCACTGCTTCCTCTGGTGCCTGGCAGGTACAGGCACTCTCCCTTTGGTGCCTAGATTTGTGGCCCCCACAGCCTCTTGGCGCTCACACACATCCATTCCTTTTGCATGGAGTCATGATTCTCCTGCACAAAAATTATACTCCCTCCCTTCCTTCTTCCCTAACAATAGCCATGAATGAGATTGGCCTTTCTGGTACCTGAGCGTCACTTCCTAGAGGGTGCTCAAAGATTCCTTCTAGCCTCACTGGGAGACATTGAGTTCTAACCTGCTTCTGCCATCAGCTTATTTATTCCTTCAGACAAGCAAGTCACACACCCACCTTGGTAACAAGGAAGAGGGGACTTTTTTTCTTTTTTTCTTTGGTACTAGGGATTGAACCCAGGGGCACTCCACCACTGAGCCACATCCCCAGCCCTATTTTGTATTTTATTTAGAGACAGGGTCTCACTGAGTTGTTTAGGGCCTCGCTAAGTTGCTGAGGCTGGATTTGAACTCGAGATCCTCCTGCCTCAGTCTCCCAAATGCTGGGATTGCAGGTGTGCGCCACCGCGCCCGGTGAAGAAGAGGGGACTTTGAAGCTGCTCCCAGCCTTTCTTGGCCAGTAGGGCTAGAAGCCCCACCCCCACACAAACATACCCTCTCATCACCAGAGTGACACTCCTTCTCTCCCCCAGCTCCTTTGCTACCTCCCACCACAGAACCTCCAAATCCGCCTCCTGGAAGCTTCTGCTCCCCGCCCCATGCCCCGACTCACCACCCACCCTCCACTCTGGATTTCGCTGACTGTCCTTCCTCTACCAGTGCCCACCGTGCCCCAAAAGGCCACCACCTGCAGAGAATAGGACTGGAAGCTGGAAGCACAGCCCCAGGGCCTTCTTTCCTCTGAGAGTCCCAAGAAATCTCCATGTAGGCTTGATAAGGACCGTTTGCCTTCTAGAGGCAACCTCCCTTCTCCCCAACAGAAAAAAATAAAAAACTTTCTTAACACTTTTAAGGCTCCAATTTATATTTTAACATAAACCCTTCAAGGCCTGTTGCCTGGGATTTAGGAATCAGTAGTCCCTCAATTCTCACTCTCTTTGGGGAGCAAGGGGCTGGGCTGCCAGAGAGGGTCCCATAGGCCTTGCTGATCTTCAGAACAGATTCAGACTTCAGAACAGGGGCTTTTGGAAATGGGGGTGGTCACAAACCCTGGGAGGAAGGGTTCTGTGCTGGCCTGGCCTGACCTCTAGCATGGCCGCCGACAGGGCCAGGGTCACCGAGCAGTCACATGTCACTTTGAATGAGAAGCCTTGAACTGCAGCTGAGAAATGAAGTTGGGAAACAGCTCAGCCAAAGGCAATTGGACTTTTTTTTTTTTTATGTTTTTTGGGGAAAAAAAAAACCCTCTATTGTCCAACTAACCTTCCATGATGCTGGAAAATTGCATTGATTTCCTGAGCAGTCAGCTCTAATTTCCCCTGGGTGGGGACAAGGCTGTGCTCCCCTCCTGGCTGCCCTAGCTTAGAAGATCTGGCTCTGCTCACAGACCAAGAGCAGGAAGGGAAACAGAGACCCTGAGGCTGGTCCTGCCAGGTGGTCCCCCCACCAACCAGGCCTCCTCACAGCCCCGCGGCCCCAACTCCTGCAGGTTGGGAGAGATTTCTTTGGAGCTTCCTGTTTCCTCATTATTCCCACTCTCTCAGCAACCTGGCTTTGCTGGGCAGCTAGCTGTCTTGGCCTATCCCCTGGCCATCCTGGCTCTCATACGTAGCCCTTTGTGCCTGAAGATCTCGGGCAGATAGTAGCACTGTTATAAAGTATTTGTGCGTCTGCTAGGCTAGCGGGGAAGCCATCTGCAGCAGGGGAATCACCAGGCCTGAAATGACAGGAACCCTGGACCCCAGCCTGGCCCTATCCTGGCCCCCACTCTCCCACTGCAGCCTCCAGTGTAGGACCCTTTCTTGAAGAACAAGGAGGCAAGAGGTAAGGGGAACAGCCTTGAGGCCAAGAAACCAAGGGATGGGCATGGTCAGCCCCCACTTGACAACCTGCCGCTCAGCAGGCTTCAGCCTGGGGTAGGGAGGTGGGAGCAGGAGATGTTGCTCCCAGAGGATGTCATCCTAAGATACAAGACTGCCCACCCAAGCCTCAGTGGCATTCCTGTCCTCAGTCGACCACCTCCTCATCGCCGGCCTCCAAGGACTAAGAGAAAGGTTTCCAGGTCATGAACCTGGAGATTGGGGAAAAGGAAGAAGGGCTTTCCATCCAGCTCTGGCAAAGAGGGGCCTCCCACGCCTTCACTTCCCTTTGGTGTGTCCCTCTGCCCCTCTTGGTAAGGGGCACACAGTGTGCAAAGAGGCCTCCAGCCAAAGGTGACACACCTGGTTCCAATCAGAGCAGGTTCTCAGGTCACAGGAACATGGGGAGGGAGGACGGAGGACAAGCAGTCCCACCTCACTGTGGCACCCCCAGCGCTTCCTCCCCCAGAATGAACCCCACCCCATTTGCCTCTTCTCACCTCCCAGAGGAGCCTCCCTCAGCCCCTGGGTCAGAGGGAAAGCCCAGGGGGAAGGGCCTCCCTTTCTCTGC